>JAUIMM010000874.1:4095000-4199594 GCA_031769625.1 Taudactylus pleione
CCCTTCGATCGGGATGCCGGGCGCCGGTCTCCCGGCGTCGGGGAAATGACAGGCGTCTACATCTAGACGCCCGGCATTTCACCTTCGCCGGGATATGACAGTCGGGAAGCCGGCTGCTGGTATTAAGGGAGTCGGTTTCCCGATTGTATACCTTACGGGACGGGGGCCTTATTCCTTATGATATACAGATTTTCCTAACATACACTAAAGTCCTTATAAGCAATAACATCAGAACTCACTATTAGTACAGTGATTATATACAGGTGTGTAAGTATATATCAGCATCACTTGTGTCTGATAAGCTGGTGATTTAGATTAGTGCGTAAAGCCGGTGGTCTACGCACAGCTCCGCTGTTTAATGGTCGGCGCATGAGCTGGATCTGTACTACGCATGTGCCCATCACGGTCTGCGACGCCATGATTGACATGCTGTAGCCGCTTGGGGGTGGGGAAGGGGCTGTCATGGCCAGCATTCTTAAAAACGAAAGCGCGTCAACCACATTTTCAAGGCGTGGCGGGGCAAGGGTTTGCTTCTTGGCCCGGCAGGAGGTGTCTACTTACACGAGACGCGCCCAAGGACCCAGCTGCTGGGTATATAGTCATGCCCAATATGTAGTGCTGACATCGTTCTAGGACTGACATTGTATTTTCCTTTTGTTGTGCACATTATGGATCCAGGACAACGAGACTGAGACTACAGTGTCCTTCCGGAGTGTTACAGACATAACTCTGGGCCTGATTACGGATCGCACACCTTTATGAGCTCAGCTAGCAGGGAGAGGCTGTGGGTGGTCTCTGTGCCCCAGGAAGCTGCAGAAGATGACGACAGGTAGAGGAGCCCCAGCAGCGCCCGGCACTGTGGTTAAGGTGTGGGGTTACTAAAGGATATTGGAGGAGTGAGCAGGAATTTACCCAGTGCTTTCTGGTACGCAAATTATATCATCTCCACACATTCAATATAAAAAGTACTACACTATATTTTCTATCATATTTGGCAAATTGAGCCCCTCCTCTAAGGTTCCCTGCCATCAGAACATCGGGTCCATCTCATCGATTGGAATCTCTACGTTCAAATTCAGATAAGCCTAAAGGATCTTTTATTTGGTACGCACAATTTGTTTTTGAGCATGTGCACTTTATTTTCAAGATCCTACACTTTAAGGTGTATGTCCTTTCCAAACTCTTTCCAGATTACTGTCATCCGGCTGCCAAACGGAAATACGGGAAGGCTGCTGCCACCTTTACCAGAAGGATTTGTGTTTTCCCCACCCATACTGGATCTAAGCAAGATATCTGTTTGGCCAAACAATTGTTGGTGCACTTATATTAATAAAGCTGCAGAGAGCATCGCAGTCCCAGGGCCTGATTCAGCAGCATACGCATTGGCGATTACGGAAGCAGATAGAGCGATTGTTTGCCATCGCGCATGTGTATAAGCCACACTGCGTGCGCGCAGTGATTGCATTGCGATTACGGACGCACAGAGGATATCATCACAAAGTGATGGACAGGCTGTCAGCGTTTGGGGGGATAACTGGGCGGGTGGAAGAACGCAGACTTGTTGTAAATGCTGCATGACTGACCTATGTGCGCCGATGGTACCGATGTTTGCGCGCCTTTGGTCAGATGTGAGTAGGCAGCAGCGCCTTAATGCCAGCTGAGCTGTGACAGGCATTAGCATATTTTCACAGCTGCGTTCTGTGGGTAATCGCAACTGTGATCACATTAGCGTCTGCTGCTGAATCCGACCCCCAGTCCTTAGCCCATGTTGCTCTGTGTCTTTAGTACAAGTGCAATACTAAGTAGCATGTGTAGTGATGACATACTGGCTACTCAGAGGGATCTAGCTACAGTGGGTAAATGATGATATAAGATTATATAATTGGCTTCACACATTCCTGGTAAGAGTCTGACAATTAATACTTACAGTATTTCCACAAGATGACTCCTCTGTAATACCCAGTGTTGTTCCTGTAGTTGCTGTCAGTCCAGCTTATAGTTATCAGAAACCAGGGTGTTACGTCCTTGGATTGGTAGTTGAATCCTTCAATACTGATTTTATACTGTGCTGACAGAGGGCCTGATTCAAACCCGGTCGCAAGCGCTCGCAACCAGGTCGATGGTGGCCCGGAGCACATGCGCACGACGGAGCCGGCTCCGTCGTGCGCATGCGCGAGACCCGGATAGCGACGGCCAATCCGTCGCTCCGGGTCTCGCACCAAAGGGGGCATGCTGTCGATGTTGAGTGACAGAACACCCCCTTTGGTGGGCGGGCCGGGGGGGTGGCTGCCCAGACGGAGCTCTCTGGGGCTTGCAGCAACGAGACCCTACCACAAGGGTCTCGTCGCAAGCCCGATAGTCTTGACCATCGCGACCATCATCATGGCCGCTCGCTATAGCTGTGGGTGGTCACCCACAGCTATGCAAGCGGCCAGGAGGCCGTTCTAAAAAAAAAAAAAAAGACCGGTCCTGATTCAGAGCGAGCGCTCTGTCAGAGCGTCCGGCTCTGAATCAGAGCCAGAGTATTAACTGTATACGGACCTTATCCAACTCCTCACCAGGGGAATCACTATTGCAGGGAACCCTTTCACTGACTGAACTTCTATAGTTTGAACTAATCCTGCTGAGAGTCTTCCTGTACAGTCATAGTATACTGCGTGATGGTGTCATGGTGAGGTGGACACACCGGCTCCTTACCGATCTCTCTCTGTCCTCTGGTTCAGCACCCAGGCTTATTGGGCAGTGTCTTCCTTTCTTAGCTGCCTAGGAAACAGCCCTTGCAGCACCTCTCATTATCAGGTTCCCAGTCATAGGATTCTCCCTTGTGTGGAGGTGTATCCAAATTTGGGTGCATTCCACTCCCTCACCTCTTCACTGCTGAGTTCTCTGTTGACTGACTGGCTCACCGACTCCCAACCCTCTCAGCTCCTCATTCAGGTCAGACCCCTCTCACCTCACGGAGCGACAGCTCTGATGGGCCCCGGACCCACTGACTGACTAATGAGGCCCATCGATCTGTGATGTATTGCCACAATCCCCCGTTCTGCTGATGCCGGGGTTCGGGGATTCATTGAAATTCAACATGTTGGGAACACCTGGTTCACCAGTCACCGATCACAATTAAAAAATAATCATGATCGGTGAGTTGGGGATTTTTAACATGCTGTTATTCTCCAGTCCCCCAACAGAATGCCGACCATCAGCAGAACGGGGATGGGAAATTGGGGCAGTACTAGATGTATGGATATATAAGCGTTCCCACTAGGCTGTTTTAGTGGTGCCCCGCACCCTGCCCGATTTCAAAAGGGCAGAATGCACCCTGCCCCTTTTGGCAGTGCCCCACAAAAACAGCCTGCCAGGTGTCCTCCCCACCGGAGGACCAGTGTTTTGCGGGTGGGGTAAAATTGTGGTGAAGCAATCACCCCTGGTGAATAGATGTCGGGTGCATGCAGAGAAGGGAGAGCTCGGGGGACATGTCCGTAAGTGTCGGGCACGTCCCCAAGAGTGATGAAAAGGGGACGCGTCTTAAAGACATGCCCCATGTTCTCATGGCCATGCCACCAGGCCCGGCGCCCTGCTCACCATGGACCTAGAGGGAACACTACATATATGCAGATCTCCACTGCCAACAGGCACCTGGTAGCTTCAACTGCCGCCTTAGTGCGATCTATAGCTCTTCTTGGGTCTTCAAATCACCTCACACTAACCGCATAGCGGATGCTCTTACATGAACCTTCTGCTGACATTAGCACAAATGGCTGTGTGTGTATCTGTGTGCGTGCGTGTGTGTGTGTATGTGTGCGTATGTGGGGGGGTTACAGTGGTGATGGTTTTGGTAACACATTCCTATTGTGTGTTTGGCAATTATTTTAATAAAAAAAATAAATGTGAGTAGGAGGGAAACTTTGTTCCTGCAAGACTACTGAGTAAAATGTCATGGGTGATGAAGTCTCAGAAGCGAAACGCGTTGGCTGACCTACGATTTGTCACAGTGCACTCTCAGCTAGATGCTACCCGTGAGCTGTGCACTGGCACAGGGGAGACCATCCTTTCTGCGTGTACAGAGCTTCTCTTTGACTCTTATTCTTGTGAGCGTATTTTATGTAGATTTATACAGTAATAAAAGTTTTTTTTAAGAGCAATGCACCAGCGAAAACTTCTTGTTTGTAGATTGAACACGACCAGAGTCTGATTCTTTCATTCAAGGTTAAAGGCAAATTATTGTAACGAAAATTGATCAGACAAGTTCAATGTTTATTAAATCAAAGTAAATGGGATTTGGCAGGAATCTGATCTAGTTATTTACCAATGTGAGGAAGCACCAGAGTCCCCCCCCCCCTGCTGCTCTTTTTGGTTTCATACTGGACCAGTTTGCATTATGGCTTTGGTGACTGTAATGCAGATAATATGGTTTAGTTCCTGTAGTAGCCGATTTGTATATTTTAAGCATTCTGAATGCGTGAAAAGAAGTGATTTTTATAGTTTCTGGCACTCTGTAAAATCTCCTGAGCAAAGCGCTCTCTTACGGCGAGCTGATCGTCGCAACACGTGATGCTCGGCCATAATTTTGCTTGGGAGACAGCTCGTTTCACTCTCTAGGCCCTGATGCTCGGCTAGACACCTACGGCAAGATGAGATCAGGGATATTACAGCAGATACGTCTTACAGGAATGAAAGATTTGCTCATAAATATTAACCTATGATACTACATTAATAGAAGACACTGTATTAAACTGAAAAGCAATGACCTGCAACCTAGACACAGCAGGGAAATTGTTGGAAGAGTTTAGTACATGTTGGCTATAAAATATGAAAATAGAACTTTATGGATTCTCCGCTTGTGGGGGGCTCGGTGTAAAGTCTCGTGTCACATCCTATCTTACTGACGCTACACATGGAATGAGCACAGAACAGCATCTACCACCGTGTGTCATTGTCCATTCATTCTATAGATATATGATATATAGATAGATATATATGTAGGTTTAGTGCAGCGTCTGCAGGCTATTCGGTCGCACAAGTCTGTGCCCATTTTATACCGTTATAGCCAGATTATAGATGGTATGTGACCACTGCGCCCATACCTTCACCTCCTTGCACATGCCAATGGTATCGCTTTATGCCAGAATAAAACCAATCCAATCCAGATGCGTAGGCAATCGCTGTGGCTAATTTATGCACGGCCATGTAACGGCGTTCAAACGGACAGGCGCCTGCGTTTCTCCAACCACTCCCCCGTCACCAGCCCCCAAACGCTCACGGCCTGTCACTCACTGTGCAATAGATTCCTATCTGCGTGTGTAATCGGCGGCGTTTGCGGTGATGAACAATCGCCCGATCTGCCTACGTAGTTGCAATTGCGGAAGCTGCTGAATTAGTCGCCATGTACGTACTGCGTGATAACTTACACAGCTTTCTGTGGGCTGCATTGAATTCCCTGCCTGTACCTGGCTGCTGCTCTAAGGGGAGCGTCCTGCTCTAACTGGTACCAGGAAGCCGGCAAAGTCATGGCATATAGTCCTCAAATGAGGAGGGTCCACAATTATTCTACAGCAAAATATAAGACATTCTACAGGACAGCTGGCTCATCACCATTGAAGAACTGCATTTTATCAAAACATTATTGGAGGTATATTCTAGGGAATCGGTATGATATCCCGGCTGCCGCATGGCCGGGAGTTCGAATCCCCCAAACCCTAACCCTCCTTAGGGGTGCCTAACCCTAACCCCCCCCCTTCCCCGCTGCCTAAACCTGTCCCGCCCCCCCCCGGGGTGCCTAACCCACCCTCCCTCCCCCTAGCCTAACCCTCCCGAGGGGGTGCCAACCCCTAAGTCCCCCCCGGGTGCCCTAAACCTAACCCCCCCGCGGCTGTCCGCTCGCGGCGCCCGGCATCCCTTCGATCGGGATGCTGAGCGCCTGTCTCCCGGCGTCGGGGAAATGACAGGCGTCTAGATATAGACACCCGGCATTTCACCCTCGCCGGGATATGACAGTCGGGAAGCCGGCTGCCGGTATTAAGGCGGCCGGCTTTCCGATTGTATACCTATTCTAGTGTATATGTTTGACTAGGATGTCCTTCTCAGTATAGTGGTGTTATTTGTTACTAGTCTAGTGCAGATATGCCCAAGAGCAATAACCCATAATGGTTAATTGGTGTTTATGTACCATGGCTTAGCCCGTCTCCCTATGGCTTATTAATGGACCAGTAACCCCCACATATCATGTCATTAATCAAACTGGTCCCAGGAGCGATCCCTGAGGTCCTGCACTGGTAACCAGCTCTTGCTTCACGACTACACCATAGACGGCAACACTGCCACGGCCAAACCTTTGTCCATTACACATCATGACCGTCTTTGAGTCAAATCTAAGGGTTTTCAGCTTGTAAGTTAGTTTATTGCGGGATATAGTATATAATATAAATACGTTATATCCACCAACCCATCTGGATCACATCAGTCACAGACTAAAGAAATCCACTAGATTTGTATTTCATGATCTCCCAGCAGTACAGTAGATCCCTACCGCCTCGGTCAGGTATTGCAATGTGTTCATTCTAGTCTTATTTATTTTTAGTAATTCCATTAATATTGTCACATTTCACCAAATGTCTCTCTTGTGTGTCCATCACCTGGAATTAGACCTGTTGTAGGCAGCTGCCTATAGTGGTAAATATATCTGTACCTATTACACTAGGCCATATTTACCCACGGAGTTTAGGTGACCTTTTTACACCATAAATATAGAGCAATAATAATTGTACAGACTGCAAATTCTCCCTCAATTTGTAGCCTAGTATTAGTACTTATGGTTTCCTCCTCAGTTCCCTAGGCATTTGTCTGCTGTGCCTGGGGCCGGCTCTGCCCCTCCCAGGTGTACCCTACAATCTATTCTCCTGTTTGCATGTTTTCTTCCTGTTTTAGATGCATTTTTAGATTCAGTCCATCTACTTTGTATCCTTCTGATTGGGTCCGTCTATGTTTCTTATACGACATTTTCTTAGTACATATTAAAAGACTGGGGATCTCAGCACTGCATTGTTAAGGTTAGTCCTGAGCCGGAATCCATTAAGTGCTGGGATTCTACAGGCTGGTTTCATCTGAAGTTGAAAAAAAAAGTAAAAAATCAATATCTCATATATCACACAGTCTGGTCTCTCCCTGCAGTTGTGGGGATCCAGCACCTTCTCAGCACTTAGAACGACTGACAATTACTCGGAGAGACATCTTGTCCCCTTGTACACTTCACCTGTGATTTATTCCACTGTACTTACACTCCACCGGCCTGGGGCTCCCGCTGAGGGGTCATTAGACTCATCAGGGAACCCGCCAGATCGATAGAGTGCGGGCAGGTAACCATTTGAATTTTATTGTATTTTACCTAATTCCATCCAAAGTTTTGCTCTGGAAATGTGCAGCCTGAGAGACGATCTCGGTACCTTGCCTCTCCCACAGAGCTGACAGTCTCAGTCACATCTATGAATTGTAGCCACCAGTGTCCAGCATAATGTATTCAGCAGTGCAGACACACTGTGGCTCCCTGTGCTGAATACATTGCAGTCATCATTAAACAGAATGTCACATCAGCCAGCATTGAGGTGAGCCAGGCTGCAGCGACGTCTGCTTGCATTGGATGATATCTGTGATACATTATATTCCAGCATAGGCCTCCATTGTGCAGCTGCACAGCTTACAGGCCACATCGCTTTACGGTCATTTCCTCTAGACGCAAAGGGGCACAGTCCACCCTCTGATTATTTTATATTAAAGGTCTGCAATATCTTGATTACGTTATGCTTGAGTAGTAACAAAGCTTTGTTTGCCCAAGATTACCAGAATAAAAATGTAGTTTGAGCCAAAAACAGATACTGATCTCATTTTCCCTGCATTGATCGCGGCGTACAATTATCCGTGCGCATCCCCTACGAGCCTTTGTTATTCCATACAGCCAAGGTGCAGGATATTTACCTATATGTATCATTTAAAACACTCCTAATTACATTAACAGACAGAGAGCTAGAATCAACAAAGTGAAAAAAACAATCGGGAGCGTTATAGATTCTCCCGAGTCGATAGCATTGAGCTAATAGCCGCTGTGCGGAATTGATCTTCCAGCTGGAGCAGAGAAAACACATTGCTTTCCTGTTGTCCCTTTGCCTTATTGCGGTCTAAAGTAAAAGGTTTGTCAATGTTTTAATCTGTTTAAATTTCACCTCCTATTTATCCCAGCCCCGGCCTCAATAAAGGCGACTTCTCATTAATATTTATATAGCTGCTATTTCCGTCTGGGTTATGTCCAAGTCTGTTTTACACTTTGAATTCTCTCTGGCTTTTCTGCTGGATCCTCAGAAAGCATTGCGGGAGCTGTAATCAGGTGGAGACATAAATTATCTTCCATATGTTCCTGGCTGGAGGCTGGATCTCATCGCTGGGCCATACAGGGCCCTGCCTTCATCGCTGTAATTATCATTTTATTCCCTGGAATGCATGTCTCTCCATAGATAATGACACAGTTGTTGAATAGGACTATAGGAAAGGATTTACCGCTGTACTCATTTCAAAGGAAAGTTTCCAAATTTAGAGGGGGCTTCCAAAAAGGTGACCACCCATGGTTCTATAAATGACATTTCTTCTGTTGACTACATTCATATAATCTAAGTGACAATAGCATGATTTGCAAGCCATTTTGTTTGCTTCCATGCGGCTGAAAACAACATTAATAGTTATCAGTTTATACAGTTACGGGTGTAGCATTATCCAGTGACGGGTGTAGCGTTATCCAGTTACGGGTGTAGCGTTATCCATGATGACTATAGCGTTATCCAGTGATGGGTGTAGCGTTATCCAGTGATGGGTATAACGTTATCCAGTGATGTAGAGTTATCCAGTGACGGGTGTAGAGTTAACCAGTGATGAGTGTAGCATTATCCATGATGACTAGAGCATTATCCAGTGACGGGTGTAGCGTTATCCAGTGACGGGTGTAGCGTTATCCAGTGACAGTATAGCGTTATTGTTATCCAGTGATGGGTGTAACGTTATCCAGTTACGGGTATAGCGTTAAACAGTGATGGGTGTAGCGTTATCCAGTTACAGGTGTGGCGTTGTCCATGATGACTATAGCGTTATCCAGTGACGGGTGTAGCGTTATCCAGTGACGGTATAGCGTTATCCAGTGACGGGTGTAACATTGTCCAGTGATGGGTGTAACGTTATCCAGTGATGGGTATAGCATTAACCAGTGATGGGTGTAGCGTTATCCAGTTACGGGTGTAGCGTTATCCATGATGACTATAGCGTTATCCAGTGATGGGTGTAGCGTTATCCATGATGACTGTAGCGTTATCCAGTGATGGGTGTAACGTTATCCAGTGATGGGTATAGCGTTAACCAGTGATGGGTGTAGCATTATCCAGTGATGGGTGTAGTGTTATCCAGTGATGGGTGTAGCGTTATCCAGTGATGGGTGTAGCGTTATCCATGATGACTATAGCGTTATCCAGTGACGGGTGTAGCATTATCCAGTGACGGTATAGCGTTATCCAGTGATGGGTGTAACATTGTCCAGTGATGGGTGTAACGTTATCCAGTGATGGGTGTAGCGTTATCCAGTTACGGGTGTAGCGTTATCCATGATGACTATAGCGTTATCCAGTGATGGGTGTAGCGTTATCCATGATGACTATAGCGTTATCCAGTGATGGGTGTAACGTTATCCAGTGATGGGTATAGCGTTAACCAGTGATGGGTGTAGCATTATCCAGTGATGGGTGTAGTGTTATGCAGTGATGGGTGTAGCGTTATCCAGTTACGGGTGTAGCGTTATCAATGATGACTATAGCGTTATCCAGTGATGGGTGTAGCGTTATCCATGATGACTATAGCGTTATCCAGTGATGGGTGTAGTGTTATCCAGTGATGGGTGTAGCATTATCCAGTTACGGGTGTAGCGTTATCAATGATGACTATAGCGTTATCCAGTGATGGGTGTAGCGTTATCCAGTGATGGGTGTAACGTTATCCAGTGATGTAGCGTTATCCAGTGACGGGTGTAGCGTTATCCAGTGACGGGTGTAGCGTTATCCAGTGATGGTATAGCGTTATCGTTATCCAGTGATGGGTGTAACGTTATCCAGTTACGGGTATAGCGTTAACCAGTGATGGGTGTAGCGTTATCCAGTTATGGGTGTAGCGTTATCCATGATGACTATAGCGTTATCCAGTGACGGGTGTAGCGTTATCCAGTGACGGTATAGCGTTATCCAGTGACGGGTGTAACATTGTCCAGTGATGGGTGTAACGTTATCCAGTGATGGGTATAGCGTTAACCAGTGATGGGTGTAGCGTTATCCAGTTACGGGTGTAGCGTTATCCATGATGACTATAGCGTTATCCAGTGATGGGTGTAGCGTTATCCATGATGACTATAGCGTTATCCAGTGATGGGCGTAACGTTATCCAGTGATGGGTATAGCGTTAACCGGTGATGGGTGTAGCATTATCCAGTGATGGGTGTAGTGTTATCCAGTGATGGGTCTAGCGTTATCCAGTTACAGGTGTAGCGTTATCCATGATGACTATAGCGTTATCCAGTGATGGGTGTAGCGTTATCCATGATGACTATAGCGTTATCCAGTGATGGGTGTAGCATTATCCAGTGATGGGTGTAGTGTTATCCAGTGATGGGTGTAGCGTTATCCAGTTACGGGTGTAGCGTTATCCATGATGACTATAGCGTTATCCAGTGATGGGTGTAGCGTTATCCAGTGATGGGTGTAACATTATCCAGTGATGTAGAGTTATCCAGTGATGGGTGTAGCGTTATCCATGATGACTATAGCGTTATCCAGTGACGGGTGTAGCGTTATCCGGTGACGGGTGTAGCGTTATCCAGTGACGGCATAGCGTTATCGTTATCCAGTGATGGGTGTAACATTGTCCAGTGATGGGTGTAACGTTATCCAGTTACGGGTATAGCGTTAACCAGTGATGGGTGTAGCGTTATCCAGTTACGGGTGTAGCGTTATCCATGATGACTATAGCGTTATCCAGTGACGGATGTAGCGTTATCCAGTGACGGCATAGCGTTATCCAGTGACGGGTGTAACATTGTCCAGTGATGGGTGTAACGTTATCCAGTGATGGGTATAGCGTTAACCAGTGACGGGTGTAGCATTGTCCAGTTACGGGTGTAGCGTTATCCATGATGACTATAGCATTATCCAGTGACGGGTGTAGCGTTATCGTTATCCAGTGATGGGTGTAACATTGTCCAGTGATGGGTGTAACGTTATCCAGTTACGGGTATAGCGTTAACCAGTGATGGGTGTAGCGTTATCCAGTTACGGGTGTAGCGTTATCCATGATGACTATAGCGTTATCCAGTGATGGGTGTAGCGTTATCCATGATGACTATAGCGTTATCCAGTGATGGGTGTAATGTTATCCAGTGATGTAGAGTTATCCAAGGACGGGTGTAGCGTTATCCATGATGACTATAGCGTTATCCAGTGATGGGTGTAGCGTTATCCAGTGATGGGTGTAACGTTATCCAGTGATGTAGAGTTATCCAAGGATGGGTGTAGCATTATCCATGATGACTATAGCGTTATCCAGTGACGGGTGTAGCGTTATCCAGTGACGGGTGTAGCGTTATCCAGTGACGGTATAGCGTTATCGTTATCCAGTGATGGGTGTAACATTGTCCAGTGATGGGTGTAACGTTATCCAGTCACGGGTATAGCGTTAACCAGTGATGGGTGTAGCGTTATCCAGTTACGGGTGTAGCGTTATCCATGATGACTATAGCGTTATCCAGTGACGGGTGTAGCGTTATCCAGTGATGGTATAGCGTTATCCAGTGACGGGTGTAACATTGTCCAGTGATGGGTGTAACGTTATCCAGTGATGGGTATAGCGTTAAACAGTGACGGGTGTAGCGTTATCCAGTGACGGGTGTAGCGTTATCGTTATCCAGTGATGGGTGTAACATTGTCCAGTGATGGGTGTAACGTTATCCAGTTACGGGTATAGCGTTAACCAGTGATGGGTGTAGCGTTATCCAGTTACGGCTGTAGCGTTATCCATGATGACTATAGCGTTATCCAGTGATGGGTGTAACGTTATCCAGTGATGTAGAGTTATCCAGTGACGGGTGTAGCATTGTCCAGTTACGGATGTAGCGTTATCCATGATGACTATAGCGTTATCCAGTGACGGGTGTAGCGTTATCCAGTGACGGGTGTAGCGTGTTATCCAGTGATGGGTATAGCGTTATCCAGTGACGGTATAGCGTGTTATCCAGTGACGGGTGTAACGTTATCCAGTGACGGTATAGCG
Organism: Taudactylus pleione; assembly: GCA_031769625.1. Lineage (NCBI taxonomy): Eukaryota > Metazoa > Chordata > Amphibia > Anura > Myobatrachidae > Taudactylus > Taudactylus pleione. The sequence goes on from JAUIMM010000874.1 coordinate 4,107,340, forward strand.
TGTTATCCAGTGACGGGTATAGCGTTATCCAGTGACGGGTGTAGCGTTATCCAGTGACGGGTATAGCGTTATCCAGTGACGGTTGTAGCGTTATCCAGTGACGGGTGTAGCCTTATCCAGTGACGGGTATAGCTTTATCCAGTTACGGGTATAGCGTTATCCAGTGATGGGTATAGCGTTATCCAGTGTCGGATAGCGTTATCCAGTGACGGGTGTAGCGTTATCCAGTGACGGGTGTAGCGTTATCCAGTGACGGGTGTAGCGTTATCCAGTGATGGGTATAGTATTATTCAGTGATGGGTATAGCGTTATCCAGTGATGGGTGTAGCGTTATCCAGTGACGGGTGTAGCGTTATCCAGTGACAGTATAGCGTTATTGTTATCCAGTGATGGGTGTAACGTTATCCAGTTACGGGTATAGCGTTAAACAGTGATGGGTGTAGCGTTATCCAGTTACAGGTGTGGCGTTGTCCATGATGACTATAGCGTTATCCAGTGACGGGTGTAGCGTTATCCAGTGACGGTATAGCGTTATCCAGTGACGGGTGTAACATTGTCCAGTGATGGGTGTAACGTTATCCAGTGATGGGTATAGCATTAACCAGTGATGGGTGTAGCGTTATCCAGTTACGGGTGTAGCGTTATCCATGATGACTATAGCGTTATCCAGTGATGGGTGTAGCGTTATCCATGATGACTATAGCGTTATCCAGTGATGGGTGTAACGTTATCCAGTGATGGGTATAGCGTTAACCAGTGATGGGTGTAGCATTATCCAGTGATGGGTGTAGTGTTATCCAGTGATGGGTGTAGCCTTATCCAGTGATGGGTGTAGCGTTATCCATGATGACTATAGCGTTATCCAGTGACGGGTGTAGCGTTATCCAGTGACGGTATAGCGTTATCCAGTGATGGGTGTAACATTGTCCAGTGATGGGTGTAACATAATCCAGTGATGGGTGTAGCGTTATCCAGTTACGGGTGTAGCGTTATCCATGATGACTATAGCGTTATCCAGTGATGGGTGTAGCGTTATCCATGATGACTATAGCGTTATCCAGTGATGGGTGTAACGTTATCCAGTGATGGGTATAGCGTTAACCAGTGATGGGTGTAGCATTATCCAGTGATGGGTGTAGTGTTATGCAGTGATGGGTGTAGCGTTATCCAGTTACGGGTGTAGCGTTATCAATGATGACTATAGTGTTACCCAGTGATGGGTGTAGCGTTATCCATGATGACTATAGCGTTATCCAGTGATGGGTGTAGTGTTATCCAGTGATGGGTGTAGCGTTATCCAGTTACGGGTGTAGCGTTATCAATGATGACTATAGCGTTATCCAGTGATGGGTGTAGCGTTATCCAGTGATGGGTGTAACGTTATCCAGTGATGTAGCGTTATCCAGTGACGGGTGTAGCCTTATCCAGTGACGGGTATAGCGTTATCCAGTTACGGGTATAGCGTTATCAAGTGATGGGTATAGCGTTATCCAGTGTCGGATAGCGTTATCCAGTGACGGGTGTAGCGTTATCCAGTGACGGGTGTAGCGTTAGCCAGTGATGGGTATAGTATTATCCAGTGACAGTATAGCGTTATTGTTATCCAGTGATGGGTGTAACGTTATCCAGTTACGGGTATATCGTTAAACAGTGATGGGTGTAGCGTTATCCAGTTACAGGTGTGGCGTTGTCCATGATGACTATAGCGTTATCCAGTGACGGGTGTAGCGTTATCCAGTGACGGTATAGCGTTATCCAGTGACGGGTGTAACATTGTCCAGTTATGGGTGTATCGTTATCCAGTGATGGGTATAGCATTAACCAGTGATGGGTGTAGCGTTATCCAGTTACGGGTGTAGCGTTATCCATGATGACTATAGCGTTATCCAGTGATGACTATAGCATTATCCAGTGACGGGTGTAGCGTTATCGTTATCCAGTGATGGGTGTAACATTGTCCAGTGATGGGTGTAACGTTATCCAGTTACGGGTATAGCGTTAACCAGTGATGGGTGTAGCGTTATCCAGTTACGGGTGTAGCGTTATCCATGATGACTATAGCGTTATCCAGTGATGGGTGTAGCGTTATCCATGATGACTATAGCGTTATCCAGTGATGGGTGTAATGTTATCCAGTGATGTAGAGTTATCCAAGGACGGGTGTAGCGTTATCCATGATGACTATAGCGTTATCCAGTGATGGGTGTAGCGTTATCCAGTGATGGGTGTAACGTTATCCAGTGATGTAGAGTTATCCAAGGATGGGTGTAGCATTATCCATGATGACTATAGCGTTATCCAGTGACGGGTGTAGCGTTATCCAGTGACGGGTGTAGCGTTATCCAGTGACGGTATAGCGTTATCGTTATCCAGTGATGGGTGTAACATTGTCCAGTGATGGGTGTAACGTTATCCAGTCACGGGTATAGCGTTAACCAGTGATGGGTGTAGCGTTATCCAGTTACGGGTGTAGCGTTATCCATGATGACTATAGCGTTATCCAGTGACGGGTGTAGCGTTATCCAGTGATGGTATAGCGTTATCCAGTGACGGGTGTAACATTGTCCAGTGATGGGTGTAACGTTATCCAGTGATGGGTATAGCGTTAAACAGTGACGGGTGTAGCGTTATCCAGTGACGGGTGTAGCGTTATCGTTATCCAGTGATGGGTGTAACATTGTCCAGTGATGGGTGTAACGTTATCCAGTTACGGGTATAGCGTTAACCAGTGATGGGTGTAGCGTTATCCAGTTACGGCTGTAGCGTTATCCATGATGACTATAGCGTTATCCAGTGATGGGTGTAACGTTATCCAGTGATGTAGAGTTATCCAGTGACGGGTGTAGCATTGTCCAGTTACGGATGTAGCGTTATCCATGATGACTATAGCGTTATCCAGTGACGGGTGTAGCGTTATCCAGTGACGGGTGTAGCGTGTTATCCAGTGATGGGTATAGCGTTATCCAGTGACGGTATAGCGTGTTATCCAGTGACGGGTGTAACGTTATCCAGTGACGGTATAGCGTGTTATCCAGTGACGGGTATAGCGTTATCCAGTGACGGGTGTAGCGTTATCCAGTGACGGGTATAGCGTTATCCAGTGACGGTTGTAGCGTTATCCAGTGACGGGTGTAGCCTTATCCAGTGACGGGTATAGCTTTATCCAGTTACGGGTATAGCGTTATCCAGTGATGGGTATAGCGTTATCCAGTGTCGGATAGCGTTATCCAGTGACGGGTGTAGCGTTATCCAGTGACGGGTGTAGCGTTATCCAGTGACGGGTGTAGCGTTATCCAGTGATGGGTATAGTATTATTCAGTGACGGGTATAGCGTTATCCAGTGATGGGTGTAGCGTTATCCAGTGACGGGTGTAGCGTTATCCAGTGACAGTATAGCGTTATTGTTATCCAGTGATGGGTGTAACGTTATCCAGTTACGGGTATAGCGTTAAACAGTGATGGGTGTAGCGTTATCCAGTTACAGGTGTGGCGTTGTCCATGATGACTATAGCGTTATCCAGTGACGGGTGTAGCGTTATCCAGTGACGGTATAGCGTTATCCAGTGACGGGTGTAACATTGTCCAGTGATGGGTGTAACGTTATCCAGTGATGGGTATAGCATTAACCAGTGATGGGTGTAGCGTTATCCAGTTACGGGTGTAGCGTTATCCATGATGACTATAGCGTTATCCAGTGATGGGTGTAGCGTTATCCATGATGACTATAGCGTTATCCAGTGATGGGTGTAACGTTATCCAGTGATGGGTATAGCGTTAACCAGTGATGGGTGTAGCATTATCCAGTGATGGGTGTAGTGTTATCCAGTGATGGGTGTAGCCTTATCCAGTGATGGGTGTAGCGTTATCCATGATGACTATAGCGTTATCCAGTGACGGGTGTAGCGTTATCCAGTGACGGTATAGCGTTATCCAGTGATGGGTGTAACATTGTCCAGTGATGGGTGTAACATAATCCAGTGATGGGTGTAGCGTTATCCAGTTACGGGTGTAGCGTTATCCATGATGACTATAGCGTTATCCAGTGATGGGTGTAGCGTTATCCATGATGACTATAGCGTTATCCAGTGATGGGTGTAACGTTATCCAGTGATGGGTATAGCGTTAACCAGTGATGGGTGTAGCATTATCCAGTGATGGGTGTAGTGTTATGCAGTGATGGGTGTAGCGTTATCCAGTTACGGGTGTAGCGTTATCAATGATGACTATAGTGTTACCCAGTGATGGGTGTAGCGTTATCCATGATGACTATAGCGTTATCCAGTGATGGGTGTAGTGTTATCCAGTGATGGGTGTAGCGTTATCCAGTTACGGGTGTAGCGTTATCAATGATGACTATAGCGTTATCCAGTGATGGGTGTAGCGTTATCCAGTGATGGGTGTAACGTTATCCAGTGATGTAGCGTTATCCAGTGACGGGTGTAGCCTTATCCAGTGACGGGTATAGCGTTATCCAGTTACGGGTATAGCGTTATCAAGTGATGGGTATAGCGTTATCCAGTGTCGGATAGCGTTATCCAGTGACGGGTGTAGCGTTATCCAGTGACGGGTGTAGCGTTAGCCAGTGATGGGTATAGTATTATCCAGTGACAGTATAGCGTTATTGTTATCCAGTGATGGGTGTAACGTTATCCAGTTACGGGTATATCGTTAAACAGTGATGGGTGTAGCGTTATCCAGTTACAGGTGTGGCGTTGTCCATGATGACTATAGCGTTATCCAGTGACGGGTGTAGCGTTATCCAGTGACGGTATAGCGTTATCCAGTGACGGGTGTAACATTGTCCAGTGATGGGTGTATCGTTATCCAGTGATGGGTATAGCATTAACCAGTGATGGGTGTAGCGTTATCCAGTTACGGGTGTAGCGTTATCCATGATGACTATAGCGTTATCCAGTGATGGGTGTAGCGTTATCCATGATGACTATAGCGTTATCCAGTGATGGGTGTAACGTTATCCAGTGATGGGTATAGCGTTAACCAGTGATGGGTGTAGCATTATCCAGTGATGGGTGTAGTGTTATCCAGTGATGGGTGTAGCGTTATCCAGTGATGGGTGTAGCGTTATCCATGATGACTATAGCGTTATCCAGTGACGGGTGTAGCATTATCCAGTGACGGTATAGCGTTATCCAGTGATGGGTGTAACATTGTCCAGTGATGGGTGTAACGTTATCCAGTGATGGGTGTAGCGTTATCCAGTTACGGGTGTAGCGTTATCCATGATGACTATAGCGTTATCCAGTGATGGGTGTAGCGTTATCCATGATGACTATAGCGTTATCCAGTGATGGGTGTAACGTTATCCAGTGATGGGTATAGCGTTAACCAGTGATGGGTGTAGCATTATCCAGTGATGGGTGTAGTGTTATGCAGTGATGGGTGTAGCGTTATCCAGTTACGGGTGTAGCGTTATCAATGATGACTATAGCGTTATCCAGTGATGGGTGTAGCGTTATCCATGATGACTATAGCGTTATCCAGTGATGGGTGTAGTGTTATCCAGTGATGGGTGTAGCATTATCCAGTTACGGGTGTAGCGTTATCAATGATGACTATAGCGTTATCCAGTGATGGGTGTAGCGTTATCCAGTGATGGGTGTAACGTTATCCAGTGATGTAGCGTTATCCAGTGACGGGTGTAGCGTTATCCAGTGACGGGTGTAGCGTTATCCAGTGATGGTATAGCGTTATCGTTATCCAGTGATGGGTGTAACGTTATCCAGTTACGGGTATAGCGTTAACCAGTGATGGGTGTAGCGTTATCCAGTTATGGGTGTAGCGTTATCCATGATGACTATAGCGTTATCCAGTGACGGGTGTAGCGTTATCCAGTGACGGTATAGCGTTATCCAGTGACGGGTGTAACATTGTCCAGTGATGGGTGTAACGTTATCCAGTGATGGGTATAGCGTTAACCAGTGATGGGTGTAGCGTTATCCAGTTACGGGTGTAGCGTTATCCATGATGACTATAGCGTTATCCAGTGATGGGTGTAGCGTTATCCATGATGACTATAGCGTTATCCAGTGATGGGCGTAACGTTATCCAGTGATGGGTATAGCGTTAACCGGTGATGGGTGTAGCATTATCCAGTGATGGGTGTAGTGTTATCCAGTGATGGGTCTAGCGTTATCCAGTTACAGGTGTAGCGTTATCCATGATGACTATAGCGTTATCCAGTGATGGGTGTAGCGTTATCCATGATGACTATAGCGTTATCCAGTGATGGGTGTAGCATTATCCAGTGATGGGTGTAGTGTTATCCAGTGATGGGTGTAGCGTTATCCAGTTACGGGTGTAGCGTTATCCATGATGACTATAGCGTTATCCAGTGATGGGTGTAGCGTTATCCAGTGATGGGTGTAACATTATCCAGTGATGTAGAGTTATCCAGTGATGGGTGTAGCGTTATCCATGATGACTATAGCGTTATCCAGTGACGGGTGTAGCGTTATCCGGTGACGGGTGTAGCGTTATCCAGTGACGGCATAGCGTTATCGTTATCCAGTGATGGGTGTAACATTGTCCAGTGATGGGTGTAACGTTATCCAGTTACGGGTATAGCGTTAACCAGTGATGGGTGTAGCGTTATCCAGTTACGGGTGTAGCGTTATCCATTGACGGATGTAGCGTTATCCAGTGACGGCATAGCGTTATCCAGTGACGGGTGTAACATTGTCCAGTGATGGGTGTAACGTTATCCAGTGATGGGTATAGAGTTAACCAGTGACGGGTGTAGCATTGTCCAGTTACGGGTGTAGCGTTATCCATGATGACTATAGCATTATCCAGTGACGGGTGTAGCGTTATCGTTATCCAGTGATGGGTGTAACATTGTCCAGTGATGGGTGTAACGTTATCCAGTTACGGGTATAGCGTTAACCAGTGATGGGTGTAGCGTTATCCAGTTACGGGTGTAGCGTTATCCATGATGACTATAGCGTTATCCAGTGATGGGTGTAGCGTTATCCATGATGACTATAGCGTTATCCAGTGATGGGTGTAATGTTATCCAGTGATGTAGAGTTATCCAAGGACGGGTGTAGCGTTATCCATGATGACTATAGCGTTATCCAGTGATGGGTGTAGCGTTATCCAGTGATGGGTGTAACGTTATCCAGTGATGTAGAGTTATCCAAGGATGGGTGTAGCATTATCCATGATGACTATAGCGTTATCCAGTGACGGGTGTAGCGTTATCCAGTGACGGGTGTAGCGTTATCCAGTGACGGTATAGCGTTATCGTTATCCAGTGATGGGTGTAACATTGTCCAGTGATGGGTGTAACGTTATCCAGTCACGGGTATAGCGTTAACCAGTGATGGGTGTAGCGTTATCCAGTTACGGGTGTAGCGTTATCCATGATGACTATAGCGTTATCCAGTGACGGGTGTAGCGTTATCCAGTGATGGTATAGCGTTATCCAGTGACGGGTGTAACATTGTCCAGTGATGGGTGTAACGTTATCCAGTGATGGGTATAGCGTTAAACAGTGACGGGTGTAGCGTTATCCAGTGACGGGTGTAGCGTTATCGTTATCCAGTGATGGGTGTAACATTGTCCAGTGATGGGTGTAACGTTATCCAGTTACGGGTATAGCGTTAACCAGTGATGGGTGTAGCGTTATCCAGTTACGGCTGTAGCGTTATCCATGATGACTATAGCGTTATCCAGTGATGGGTGTAACGTTATCCAGTGATGTAGAGTTATCCAGTGACGGGTGTAGCATTGTCCAGTTACGGATGTAGCGTTATCCATGATGACTATAGCGTTATCCAGTGACGGGTGTAGCGTTATCCAGTGACGGGTGTAGCGTGTTATCCAGTGATGGGTATAGCGTTATCCAGTGACGGTATAGCGTGTTATCCAGTGACGGGTGTAACGTTATCCAGTGACGGTATAGCGTGTTATCCAGTGACGGGTATAGCGTTATCCAGTGACGGGTGTAGCGTTATCCAGTGACGGGTATAGCGTTATCCAGTGACGGTTGTAGCGTTATCCAGTGACGGGTGTAGCCTTATCCAGTGACGGGTATAGCTTTATCCAGTTACGGGTATAGCGTTATCCAGTGATGGGTATAGCGTTATCCAGTGTCGGATAGCGTTATCCAGTGACGGGTGTAGCGTTATCCAGTGACGGGTGTAGCGTTATCCAGTGACGGGTGTAGCGTTATCCAGTGATGGGTATAGTATTATTCAGTGACGGGTATAGCGTTATCCAGTGATGGGTGTAGCGTTATCCAGTGACGGGTGTAGCGTTATCCAGTGACAGTATAGCGTTATTGTTATCCAGTGATGGGTGTAACGTTATCCAGTTACGGGTATAGCGTTAAACAGTGATGGGTGTAGCGTTATCCAGTTACAGGTGTGGCGTTGTCCATGATGACTATAGCGTTATCCAGTGACGGGTGTAGCGTTATCCAGTGACGGTATAGCGTTATCCAGTGACGGGTGTAACATTGTCCAGTGATGGGTGTAACGTTATCCAGTGATGGGTATAGCATTAACCAGTGATGGGTGTAGCGTTATCCAGTTACGGGTGTAGCGTTATCCATGATGACTATAGCGTTATCCAGTGATGGGTGTAGCGTTATCCATGATGACTATAGCGTTATCCAGTGATGGGTGTAACGTTATCCAGTGATGGGTATAGCGTTAACCAGTGATGGGTGTAGCATTATCCAGTGATGGGTGTAGTGTTATCCAGTGATGGGTGTAGCCTTATCCAGTGATGGGTGTAGCGTTATCCATGATGACTATAGCGTTATCCAGTGACGGGTGTAGCGTTATCCAGTGACGGTATAGCGTTATCCAGTGATGGGTGTAACATTGTCCAGTGATGGGTGTAACATAATCCAGTGATGGGTGTAGCGTTATCCAGTTACGGGTGTAGCGTTATCCATGATGACTATAGCGTTATCCAGTGATGGGTGTAGCGTTATCCATGATGACTATAGCGTTATCCAGTGATGGGTGTAACGTTATCCAGTGATGGGTATAGCGTTAACCAGTGATGGGTGTAGCATTATCCAGTGATGGGTGTAGTGTTATGCAGTGATGGGTGTAGCGTTATCCAGTTACGGGTGTAGCGTTATCAATGATGACTATAGTGTTACCCAGTGATGGGTGTAGCGTTATCCATGATGACTATAGCGTTATCCAGTGATGGGTGTAGTGTTATCCAGTGATGGGTGTAGCGTTATCCAGTTACGGGTGTAGCGTTATCAATGATGACTATAGCGTTATCCAGTGATGGGTGTAGCGTTATCCAGTGATGGGTGTAACGTTATCCAGTGATGTAGCGTTATCCAGTGATGGGTGTAGCATTATCCAGTGACGGGTGTAGCGTTATCCAGTGATGGTATAGCGTTATCGTTATCCAGTGATGGGTGTAACATTATCCAATTACGGGTATAGCGTTAACCAGTGATGGGTGTAGCGTTATCCAGTTATGGGTGTAGCGTTATCCATGATGACTATAGCGTTATCCAGTGACGGGTGTAGCGTTATCCAGTGACGGTATAGCGTTATCCAGTGACGGCTGTAACATTGTCCAGTGATGGGTGTAACGTTATCCAGTGATGGGTATAGCGTTAACCAGTGATGGGTGTAGCGTTATCCAGTTACGGGTGTAGCGTTATCCATGATGACTATAGCGTTATCCAGTGATGGGTGTAGCGTTATCCATGATGACTATAGCGTTATCCAGTGATGGGCATAACGTTATCCAGTGATGGGTATAGCGTTAACCGGTGATGGGTGTAGCATTATCCAGTGATGGGTGTAGTGTTATCCAGTGATGGGTGTAGCGTTATCCAGTTACGGGTGTAGCGTTATCCATGATGACTATAGCGATATCCAGTGATGGGTGTAGCGTTATCCATGATGACTATAGCGTTATCCAGTGATGGGTGTAGCATTATCCAGTGATGGGTGTAGTGTTATCCAGTAATGGGTGTAGCGTTATCCAGTTACGGGTGTAGCGTTATCCATGATGACTATAGCGTTATCCAGTGATGGGTGTAGCGTTATCCAGTGATGGGTGTAACATTATCCAGTGATGTAGAGTTATCCAGTGATGGGTGTAGCGTTATCCATGATGACTATAGCGTTATCCAGTGATGGGTGTAGCGTTATCCAGTGACGGGTGTAGCGTTATCCAGTGACGGTATAGCGCTATCGTTATCCAGTGATGGGTGTAACATTGTCCAGTGATGGGTGTAACGTTATCCAGTTACGGGTATAGCGTTAACCAGTGATGGGTGTAGCGTTATCCAGTTACGGGTGTAGCGTTATCCATGATGACTATAGCGTTATCCAGTGATGGGTGTAGCGTTATCCAGTGATGGGTGTAACGTTATCCAGTGATGTAGAGTTATCCAGTGATGGGTGTAGCATTATCCATGATGACTATAGCGTTATCCAGTGACGGGTGTAGCGTTATCCAGTGACGGGTGTAGCGTTATCCAGTGATGGTATAGCGTTATCGTTATCCAGTGATGGGTGTAACATTGTCCAGTGACGGGTGTAACGTTATCCAGTTACGGGTATAGCGTTAACCAGTGATGGGTGTAGCATTATCCAGTTACGGGTGTAGCGTTATCCATGACTATAGCGTTATCCAGTGACAGATGTAGCGTTATCCAGTGACGGCATAGCGTTATCCAGTGACGGGTGTAACATTGTCCAGTGATGGGTGTAACGTTATCCAGTGATGGGTATAGCGTTAACCAGTGACGGGTGTAGCATTGTCCAGTTACGGGTGTAGCGTTATCCATGATGACTATAGCATTATCCAGTGACGGGTGTAGCGTTATCGTTATCCAGTGATGGGTGTAACATTGTCCAGTGATCGGTGTAACGTTATCCAGTTACAGGTATAGCGTTAACCAGTGATGGGTGTAGCGTTATCCAGTTACGGGTGTAGCGTTATCCATGATGACTATAGCGTTATCCAGTGATGGGTGTAGCATTATCCATGATGACTATAGCGTTATCCAGTGATGGGTGTAACGTTATCCAGTGATGTAGAGTTATCCAAGGACGGGTGTAGCGTTATCCATGATGACTATAGCGTTATCCAGTGATGGGTGTAGCGTTATCCAGTGATGGGTGTAACGTTATCCAGTGATGTAGAGTTATCCAGTGATGGGTGTAGCATTATCCATGATGACTATAGCGTTATCCAGTGACGGGTGTAGCGTTATCCAGTGACGGGTGTAGCGTTATCCAGTGACGGTATAGCGTTATCGTTATCCAGTGATGGGTGTAACATTGTCCAGTGATGGGTGTAACATTATCCAGTCACGGGTATAGCGCTAACCAGTGATGGGTGTAGCGTTATCCAGTTACGGGTGTAGCGTTATCCATGATGACTATAGCGTTATCCAGTGACGGGTGTAGCGTTATCCAGTGATGGTATAGCGTTATCCAGTGACGGGTGTAACATTGTCCAGTGATGGGTGTAACGTTATCCAGTGATGGGTATAGCGTTAAACAGTGACGGGTGTAGCGTTATCCAGTGACGGGTGTAGCGTTATCGTTATCCAGTGATGGGTGTAACATTGTCCAGTGATGGGTGTAACGTTATCCAGTTACGGGTATAGCGTTAACCAGTGATGGGTGTAGCATTGTCCAGTTACGGGTGTAGCGTTATCCATGATGACTATAGCGTTATCCAGTGACGGGTGTAGCGTTATCCAGTGACGGGTGTAGCGTGTTATCCAGTGACGGGTATAGCGTTATCCAGTGACGGTATAGCGTGTTATCCAGTGACGGGTGTAACGTTATCCAGTGACGGTATAGCGTGTTATCCAGTGACGGGTATAGCGTTATCCAGTGACGGGTATAGCATTATCCAGTGACGGGTGTAGCATTATCCAGTGACGGGTGTAGCGCTATCCTGTGACGGGTGTAGCATTATCCAGTGACGGGTGTAGCGTTATCCAGTGACGGGTATAGCGTTATCCAGTGACGGTTGTAGCGTTATCCAGTGACGGGTGTAGCCTTATCCAGTGACGGGTATAGCGTTATCCAGTTACGGGTATAGCGTTATCAAGTGATGGGTATAGCGTTATCCAGTGTCGGATAGCGTTATCCAGTGACGGGTGTAGCGTTATCCAGTGACGGGTGTAGCGTTAGCCAGTGATGGGTATAGTATTATCCAGTGACAGTATAGCGTTATTGTTATCCAGTGATGGGTGTAACGTTATCCAGTTACGGGTATATCGTTAAACAGTGATGGGTGTAGCGTTATCCAGTTACAGGTGTGGCGTTGTCCATGATGACTATAGCGTTATCCAGTGACGGGTGTAGCGTTATCCAGTGACGGTATAGCGTTATCCAGTGACGGGTGTAACATTGTCCAGTGATGGGTGTATCGTTATCCAGTGATGGGTGTAACGTTATCCAGTGATGGGTATAGCGTTAACCAGTGATGGGTGTAGCATTATCCAGTGATGGGTGTAGTGTTATGCAGTGATGGGTGTAGCGTTATCCAGTTACGGGTGTAGCGTTATCAATGATGACTATAGTGTTACCCAGTGATGGGTGTAGCGTTATCCATGATGACTATAGCGTTATCCAGTGATGGGTGTAGTGTTATCCAGTGATGGGTGTAGCGTTATCCAGTTACGGGTGTAGCGTTATCAATGATGACTATAGCGTTATCCAGTGATGGGTGTAGCGTTATCCAGTGATGGGTGTAACGTTATCCAGTGATGTAGCGTTATCCAGTGATGGGTGTAGCATTATCCAGTGACGGGTGTAGCGTTATCCAGTGATGGTATAGCGTTATCGTTATCCAGTGATGGGTGTAACATTATCCAATTACGGGTATAGCGTTAACCAGTGATGGGTGTAGCGTTATCCAGTTATGGGTGTAGCGTTATCCATGATGACTATAGCGTTATCCAGTGACGGGTGTAGCGTTATCCAGTGACGGTATAGCGTTATCCAGTGACGGCTGTAACATTGTCCAGTGATGGGTGTAACGTTATCCAGTGATGGGTATAGCGTTAACCAGTGATGGGTGTAGCGTTATCCAGTTACGGGTGTAGCGTTATCCATGATGACTATAGCGTTATCCAGTGATGGGTGTAGCGTTATCCATGATGACTATAGCGTTATCCAGTGATGGGCATAACGTTATCCAGTGATGGGTATAGCGTTAACCGGTGATGGGTGTAGCATTATCCAGTGATGGGTGTAGTGTTATCCAGTGATGGGTGTAGCGTTATCCAGTTACGGGTGTAGCGTTATCCATGATGACTATAGCGTTATCCAGTGATGGGTGTAGCGTTATCCATGATGACTATAGCGTTATCCAGTGATGGGTGTAGCATTATCCAGTGATGGGTGTAGTGTTATCCAGTAATGGGTGTAGCGTTATCCAGTTACGGGTGTAGCGTTATCCATGATGACTATAGCGTTATCCAGTGATGGGTGTAGCGTTATCCAGTGATGGGTGTAACATTATCCAGTGATGTAGAGTTATCCAGTGATGGGTGTAGCGTTATCCATGATGACTATAGCGTTATCCAGTGATGGGTGTAGCGTTATCCAGTGACGGGTGTAGCGTTATCCAGTGACGGTATAGCGCTATCGTTATCCAGTGATGGGTGTAACATTGTCCAGTGATGGGTGTAACGTTATCCAGTTACGGGTATAGCGTTAACCAGTGATGGGTGTAGCGTTATCCAGTTACGGGTGTAGCGTTATCCATGATGACTATAGCGTTATCCAGTGATGGGTGTAGCGTTATCCAGTGATGGGTGTAACGTTATCCAGTGATGTAGAGTTATCCAGTGATGGGTGTAGCATTATCCATGATGACTATAGCGTTATCCAGTGACGGGTGTAGCGTTATCCAGTGACGGGTGTAGCGTTATCCAGTGATGGTATAGCGTTATCGTTATCCAGTGATGGGTGTAACATTGTCCAGTGACGGGTGTAACGTTATCCAGTTACGGGTATAGCGTTAACCAGTGATGGGTGTAGCATTATCCAGTTACGGGTGTAGCGTTATCCATGACTATAGCGTTATCCAGTGACAGATGTAGCGTTATCCAGTGACGGCATAGCGTTATCCAGTGACGGGTGTAACATTGTCCAGTGATGGGTGTAACGTTATCCAGTGATGGGTATAGCGTTAACCAGTGACGGGTGTAGCATTGTCCAGTTACGGGTGTAGCGTTATCCATGATGACTATAGCATTATCCAGTGACGGGTGTAGCGTTATCGTTATCCAGTGATGGGTGTAACATTGTCCAGTGATCGGTGTAACGTTATCCAGTTACAGGTATAGCGTTAACCAGTGATGGGTGTAGCGTTATCCAGTTACGGGTGTAGCGTTATCCATGATGACTATAGCGTTATCCAGTGATGGGTGTAGCATTATCCATGATGACTATAGCGTTATCCAGTGATGGGTGTAACGTTATCCAGTGATGTAGAGTTATCCAAGGACGGGTGTAGCGTTATCCATGATGACTATAGCGTTATCCAGTGATGGGTGTAGCGTTATCCAGTGATGGGTGTAACGTTATCCAGTGATGTAGAGTTATCCAGTGATGGGTGTAGCATTATCCATGATGACTATAGCGTTATCCAGTGACGGGTGTAGCGTTATCCAGTGACGGGTGTAGCGTTATCCAGTGACGGTATAGCGTTATCGTTATCCAGTGATGGGTGTAACATTGTCCAGTGATGGGTGTAACATTATCCAGTCACGGGTATAGCGCTAACCAGTGATGGGTGTAGCGTTATCCAGTTACGGGTGTAGCGTTATCCATGATGACTATAGCGTTATCCAGTGACGGGTGTAGCGTTATCCAGTGATGGTATAGCGTTATCCAGTGACGGGTGTAACATTGTCCAGTGATGGGTGTAACGTTATCCAGTGATGGGTATAGCGTTAAACAGTGACGGGTGTAGCGTTATCCAGTGACGGGTGTAGCGTTATCGTTATCCAGTGATGGGTGTAACATTGTCCAGTGATGGGTGTAACGTTATCCAGTTACGGGTATAGCGTTAACCAGTGATGGGTGTAGCATTGTCCAGTTACGGGTGTAGCGTTATCCATGATGACTATAGCGTTATCCAGTGACGGGTGTAGCGTTATCCAGTGACGGGTGTAGCGTGTTATCCAGTGACGGGTATAGCGTTATCCAGTGACGGTATAGCGTGTTATCCAGTGACGGGTGTAACGTTATCCAGTGACGGTATAGCGTGTTATCCAGTGACGGGTATAGCGTTATCCAGTGACGGGTATAGCATTATCCAGTGACGGGTGTAGCATTATCCAGTGACGGGTGTAGCGCTATCCTGTGACGGGTGTAGCATTATCCAGTGACGGGTGTAGCGTTATCCAGTGACGGGTATAGCGTTATCCAGTGACGGTTGTAGCGTTATCCAGTGACGGGTGTAGCCTTATCCAGTGACGGGTATAGCGTTATCCAGTTACGGGTATAGCGTTATCAAGTGATGGGTATAGCGTTATCCAGTGTCGGATAGCGTTATCCAGTGACGGGTGTAGCGTTATCCAGTGACGGGTGTAGCGTTAGCCAGTGATGGGTATAGTATTATCCAGTGACAGTATAGCGTTATTGTTATCCAGTGATGGGTGTAACGTTATCCAGTTACGGGTATATCGTTAAACAGTGATGGGTGTAGCGTTATCCAGTTACAGGTGTGGCGTTGTCCATGATGACTATAGCGTTATCCAGTGACGGGTGTAGCGTTATCCAGTGACGGTATAGCGTTATCCAGTGACGGGTGTAACATTGTCCAGTGATGGGTGTATCGTTATCCAGTGATGGGTATAGCATTAACCAGTGATGGGTGTAGCGTTATCCAGTTACGGGTGTAGCGTTATCCATGATGACTATAGCGTTATCCAGTGATGGGTGTAGCGTTATCCATGATGACTATAGCGTTATCCAGTGATGGGTGTAACGTTATCCAGTGATGGGTATAGCGTTAACCGGTGATGGGTGTAGCATTATCCAGTGATGGGTGTAGTGTTATCCAGTGATGGGTCTAGCGTTATCCAGTTACAGGTGTAGCGTTATCCATGATGACTATAGCGTTATCCAGTGATGGGTGTAGCGTTATCCATGATGACTATAGCGTTATCCAGTGATGGGTGTAGCATTATCCAGTGATGGGTGTAGTGTTATCCAGTGATGGGTGTAGCGTTATCCAGTTACGGGTGTAGCGTTATCCATGATGACTATAGCGTTATCCAGTGATGGGTGTAGCGTTATCCAGTGATGGGTGTAACATTATCCAGTGATGTAGAGTTATCCAGTGATGGGTGTAGCGTTATCCATGATGACTATAGCGTTATCCAGTGACGGGTGTAGCGTTATCCGGTGACGGGTGTAGCGTTATCCAGTGACGGCATAGCGTTATCGTTATCCAGTGATGGGTGTAACATTGTCCAGTGATGGGTGTAACGTTATCCAGTTACGGGTATAGCGTTAACCAGTGATGGGTGTAGCGTTATCCAGTTACGGGTGTAGCGTTATCCATGATGACTATAGCGTTATCCATTGACGGATGTAGCGTTATCCAGTGACGGCATAGCGTTATCCAGTGACGGGTGTAACATTGTCCAGTGATGGGTGTAACGTTATCCAGTGATGGGTATAGCGTTAACCAGTGACGGGTGTAGCATTGTCCAGTTACGGGTGTAGCGTTATCCATGATGACTATAGCATTATCCAGTGACGGGTGTAGCGTTATCGTTATCCAGTGATGGGTGTAACATTGTCCAGTGATGGGTGTAACGTTATCCAGTTACGGGTATAGCGTTAACCAGTGATGGGTGTAGCGTTATCCAGTTACGGGTGTAGCGTTATCCATGATGACTATAGCGTTATCCAGTGATGGGTGTAGCGTTATCCATGATGACTATAGCGTTATCCAGTGATGGGTGTAATGTTATCCAGTGATGTAGAGTTATCCAAGGACGGGTGTAGCGTTATCCATGATGACTATAGCGTTATCCAGTGATGGGTGTAGCGTTATCCAGTGATGGGTGTAACGTTATCCAGTGATGTAGAGTTATCCAAGGATGGGTGTAGCATTATCCATGATGACTATAGCGTTATCCAGTGACGGGTGTAGCGTTATCCAGTGACGGGTGTAGCGTTATCCAGTGACGGTATAGCGTTATCGTTATCCAGTGATGGGTGTAACATTGTCCAGTGATGGGTGTAACGTTATCCAGTCACGGGTATAGCGTTAACCAGTGATGGGTGTAGCGTTATCCAGTTACGGGTGTAGCGTTATCCATGATGACTATAGCGTTATCCAGTGACGGGTGTAGCGTTATCCAGTGATGGTATAGCGTTATCCAGTGACGGGTGTAACATTGTCCAGTGATGGGTGTAACGTTATCCAGTGATGGGTATAGCGTTAAACAGTGACGGGTGTAGCGTTATCCAGTGACGGGTGTAGCGTTATCGTTATCCAGTGATGGGTGTAACATTGTCCAGTGATGGGTGTAACGTTATCCAGTTACGGGTATAGCGTTAACCAGTGATGGGTGTAGCGTTATCCAGTTACGGCTGTAGCGTTATCCATGATGACTATAGCGTTATCCAGTGATGGGTGTAACGTTATCCAGTGATGTAGAGTTATCCAGTGACGGGTGTAGCATTGTCCAGTTACGGATGTAGCGTTATCCATGATGACTATAGCGTTATCCAGTGACGGGTGTAGCGTTATCCAGTGACGGGTGTAGCGTGTTATCCAGTGATGGGTATAGCGTTATCCAGTGACGGTATAGCGTGTTATCCAGTGACGGGTGTAACGTTATCCAGTGACGGTATAGCGTGTTATCCAGTGACGGGTATAGCGTTATCCAGTGACGGGTGTAGCGTTATCCAGTGACGGGTATAGCGTTATCCAGTGACGGTTGTAGCGTTATCCAGTGACGGGTGTAGCCTTATCCAGTGACGGGTATAGCTTTATCCAGTTACGGGTATAGCGTTATCCAGTGATGGGTATAGCGTTATCCAGTGTCGGATAGCGTTATCCAGTGACGGGTGTAGCGTTATCCAGTGACGGGTGTAGCGTTATCCAGTGACGGGTGTAGCGTTATCCAGTGATGGGTATAGTATTATTCAGTGACGGGTATAGCGTTATCCAGTGATGGGTGTAGCGTTATCCAGTGACGGGTGTAGCGTTATCCAGTGACAGTATAGCGTTATTGTTATCCAGTGATGGGTGTAACGTTATCCAGTTACGGGTATAGCGTTAAACAGTGATGGGTGTAGCGTTATCCAGTTACAGGTGTGGCGTTGTCCATGATGACTATAGCGTTATCCAGTGACGGGTGTAGCGTTATCCAGTGACGGTATAGCGTTATCCAGTGACGGGTGTAACATTGTCCAGTGATGGGTGTAACGTTATCCAGTGATGGGTATAGCATTAACCAGTGATGGGTGTAGCGTTATCCAGTTACGGGTGTAGCGTTATCCATGATGACTATAGCGTTATCCAGTGATGGGTGTAGCGTTATCCATGATGACTATAGCGTTATCCAGTGATGGGTGTAACGTTATCCAGTGATGGGTATAGCGTTAACCAGTGATGGGTGTAGCATTATCCAGTGATGGGTGTAGTGTTATCCAGTGATGGGTGTAGCCTTATCCAGTGATGGGTGTAGCGTTATCCATGATGACTATAGCGTTATCCAGTGACGGGTGTAGCGTTATCCAGTGACGGTATAGCGTTATCCAGTGATGGGTGTAACATTGTCCAGTGATGGGTGTAA
This sequence comes from Taudactylus pleione, assembly GCA_031769625.1. NCBI lineage: Eukaryota > Metazoa > Chordata > Amphibia > Anura > Myobatrachidae > Taudactylus > Taudactylus pleione. Next base: position 4,126,145 of record JAUIMM010000874.1, read on the forward strand.
CATAATCCAGTGATGGGTGTAGCGTTATCCAGTTACGGGTGTAGCGTTATCCATGATGACTATAGCGTTATCCAGTGATGGGTGTAGCGTTATCCATGATGACTATAGCGTTATCCAGTGATGGGTGTAACGTTATCCAGTGATGGGTATAGCGTTAACCAGTGATGGGTGTAGCATTATCCAGTGATGGGTGTAGTGTTATGCAGTGATGGGTGTAGCGTTATCCAGTTACGGGTGTAGCGTTATCAATGATGACTATAGTGTTACCCAGTGATGGGTGTAGCGTTATCCATGATGACTATAGCGTTATCCAGTGATGGGTGTAGTGTTATCCAGTGATGGGTGTAGCGTTATCCAGTTACGGGTGTAGCGTTATCAATGATGACTATAGCGTTATCCAGTGATGGGTGTAGCGTTATCCAGTGATGGGTGTAACGTTATCCAGTGATGTAGCGTTATCCAGTGATGGGTGTAGCATTATCCAGTGACGGGTGTAGCGTTATCCAGTGATGGTATAGCGTTATCGTTATCCAGTGATGGGTGTAACATTATCCAGTTACGGGTATAGCGTTAACCAGTGATGGGTGTAGCGTTATCCAGTTATGGGTGTAGCGTTATCCATGATGACTATAGCGTTATCCAGTGACGGGTGTAGCGTTATCCAGTGACGGTATAGCGTTATCCAGTGACGGCTGTAACATTGTCCAGTGATGGGTGTAACGTTATCCAGTGATGGGTATAGCGTTAACCAGTGATGGGTGTAGCGTTATCCAGTTACGGGTGTAGCGTTATCCATGATGACTATAGCGTTATCCAGTGATGGGTGTAGCGTTATCCATGATGACTATAGCGTTATCCAGTGATGGGCATAACGTTATCCAGTGATGGGTATAGCGTTAACCGGTGATGGGTGTAGCATTATCCAGTGATGGGTGTAGTGTTATCCAGTGATGGGTGTAGCGTTATCCAGTTACGGGTGTAGCGTTATCCATGATGACTATAGCGTTATCCAGTGATGGGTGTAGCGTTATCCATGATGACTATAGCGTTATCCAGTGATGGGTGTAGCATTATCCAGTGATGGGTGTAGTGTTATCCAGTAATGGGTGTAGCGTTATCCAGTTACGGGTGTAGCGTTATCCATGATGACTATAGCGTTATCCAGTGATGGGTGTAGCGTTATCCAGTGATGGGTGTAACATTATCCAGTGATGTAGAGTTATCCAGTGATGGGTGTAGCGTTATCCATGATGACTATAGCGTTATCCAGTGATGGGTGTAGCGTTATCCAGTGACGGGTGTAGCGTTATCCAGTGACGGTATAGCGCTATCGTTATCCAGTGATGGGTGTAACATTGTCCAGTGATGGGTGTAACGTTATCCAGTTACGGGTATAGCGTTAACCAGTGATGGGTGTAGCGTTATCCAGTTACGGGTGTAGCGTTATCCATGATGACTATAGCGTTATCCAGTGATGGGTGTAGCGTTATCCAGTGATGGGTGTAACGTTATCCAGTGATGTAGAGTTATCCAGTGATGGGTGTAGCATTATCCATGATGACTATAGCGTTATCCAGTGACGGGTGTAGCGTTATCCAGTGACGGGTGTAGCGTTATCCAGTGATGGTATAGCGTTATCGTTATCCAGTGATGGGTGTAACATTGTCCAGTGACGGGTGTAACGTTATCCAGTTACGGGTATAGCGTTAACCAGTGATGGGTGTAGCATTATCCAGTTACGGGTGTAGCGTTATCCATGACTATAGCGTTATCCAGTGACAGATGTAGCGTTATCCAGTGACGGCATAGCGTTATCCAGTGACGGGTGTAACATTGTCCAGTGATGGGTGTAACGTTATCCAGTGATGGGTATAGCGTTAACCAGTGACGGGTGTAGCATTGTCCAGTTACGGGTGTAGCGTTATCCATGATGACTATAGCATTATCCAGTGACGGGTGTAGCGTTATCGTTATCCAGTGATGGGTGTAACATTGTCCAGTGATCGGTGTAACGTTATCCAGTTACAGGTATAGCGTTAACCAGTGATGGGTGTAGCGTTATCCAGTTACGGGTGTAGCGTTATCCATGATGACTATAGCGTTATCCAGTGATGGGTGTAGCATTATCCATGATGACTATAGCGTTATCCAGTGATGGGTGTAACGTTATCCAGTGATGTAGAGTTATCCAAGGACGGGTGTAGCGTTATCCATGATGACTATAGCGTTATCCAGTGATGGGTGTAGCGTTATCCAGTGATGGGTGTAACGTTATCCAGTGATGTAGAGTTATCCAGTGATGGGTGTAGCATTATCCATGATGACTATAGCGTTATCCAGTGACGGGTGTAGCGTTATCCAGTGACGGGTGTAGCGTTATCCAGTGACGGTATAGCGTTATCGTTATCCAGTGATGGGTGTAACATTGTCCAGTGATGGGTGTAACATTATCCAGTCACGGGTATAGCGCTAACCAGTGATGGGTGTAGCGTTATCCAGTTACGGGTGTAGCGTTATCCATGATGACTATAGCGTTATCCAGTGACGGGTGTAGCGTTATCCAGTGATGGTATAGCGTTATCCAGTGACGGGTGTAACATTGTCCAGTGATGGGTGTAACGTTATCCAGTGATGGGTATAGCGTTAAACAGTGACGGGTGTAGCGTTATCCAGTGACGGGTGTAGCGTTATCGTTATCCAGTGATGGGTGTAACATTGTCCAGTGATGGGTGTAACGTTATCCAGTTACGGGTATAGCGTTAACCAGTGATGGGTGTAGCATTGTCCAGTTACGGGTGTAGCGTTATCCATGATGACTATAGCGTTATCCAGTGACGGGTGTAGCGTTATCCAGTGACGGGTGTAGCGTGTTATCCAGTGACGGGTATAGCGTTATCCAGTGACGGTATAGCGTGTTATCCAGTGACGGGTGTAACGTTATCCAGTGACGGTATAGCGTGTTATCCAGTGACGGGTATAGCGTTATCCAGTGACGGGTATAGCATTATCCAGTGACGGGTGTAGCATTATCCAGTGACGGGTGTAGCGCTATCCTGTGACGGGTGTAGCATTATCCAGTGACGGGTGTAGCGTTATCCAGTGACGGGTATAGCGTTATCCAGTGACGGTTGTAGCGTTATCCAGTGACGGGTGTAGCCTTATCCAGTGACGGGTATAGCGTTATCCAGTTACGGGTATAGCGTTATCAAGTGATGGGTATAGCGTTATCCAGTGTCGGATAGCGTTATCCAGTGACGGGTGTAGCGTTATCCAGTGACGGGTGTAGCGTTAGCCAGTGATGGGTATAGTATTATCCAGTGACAGTATAGCGTTATTGTTATCCAGTGATGGGTGTAACGTTATCCAGTTACGGGTATATCGTTAAACAGTGATGGGTGTAGCGTTATCCAGTTACAGGTGTGGCGTTGTCCATGATGACTATAGCGTTATCCAGTGACGGGTGTAGCGTTATCCAGTGACGGTATAGCGTTATCCAGTGACGGGTGTAACATTGTCCAGTGATGGGTGTATCGTTATCCAGTGATGGGTATAGCATTAACCAGTGATGGGTGTAACGTTATCCAGTGATGTAGAGTTATCCAGTGATGGGTGTAGCATTATCCATGATGACTATAGCGTTATCCAGTGACGGGTGTAGCGTTATCCAGTGACGGGTGTAGCGTTATCCAGTGACGGTATAGCGTTATCGTTATCCAGTGATGGGTGTAACATTGTCCAGTGATGGGTGTAACATTATCCAGTCACGGGTATAGCGCTAACCAGTGATGGGTGTAGCGTTATCCAGTTACGGGTGTAGCGTTATCCATGATGACTATAGCGTTATCCAGTGACGGGTGTAGCGTTATCCAGTGATGGTATAGCGTTATCCAGTGACGGGTGTAACATTGTCCAGTGATGGGTGTAACGTTATCCAGTGATGGGTATAGCGTTAAACAGTGACGGGTGTAGCGTTATCCAGTGACGGGTGTAGCGTTATCGTTATCCAGTGATGGGTGTAACATTGTCCAGTGATGGGTGTAACGTTATCCAGTTACGGGTATAGCGTTAACCAGTGATGGGTGTAGCATTGTCCAGTTACGGGTGTAGCGTTATCCATGATGACTATAGCGTTATCCAGTGACGGGTGTAGCGTTATCCAGTGACGGGTGTAGCGTGTTATCCAGTGACGGGTATAGCGTTATCCAGTGACGGTATAGCGTGTTATCCAGTGACGGGTGTAACGTTATCCAGTGACGGTATAGCGTGTTATCCAGTGACGGGTATAGCGTTATCCAGTGACGGGTATAGCATTATCCAGTGACGGGTGTAGCATTATCCAGTGACGGGTGTAGCGCTATCCTGTGACGGGTGTAGCATTATCCAGTGACGGGTGTAGCGTTATCCAGTGACGGGTATAGCGTTATCCAGTGACGGTTGTAGCGTTATCCAGTGACGGGTGTAGCCTTATCCAGTGACGGGTATAGCGTTATCCAGTTACGGGTATAGCGTTATCAAGTGATGGGTATAGCGTTATCCAGTGTCGGATAGCGTTATCCAGTGACGGGTGTAGCGTTATCCAGTGACGGGTGTAGCGTTAGCCAGTGATGGGTATAGTATTATCCAGTGACAGTATAGCGTTATTGTTATCCAGTGATGGGTGTAACGTTATCCAGTTACGGGTATATCGTTAAACAGTGATGGGTGTAGCGTTATCCAGTTACAGGTGTGGCGTTGTCCATGATGACTATAGCGTTATCCAGTGACGGGTGTAGCGTTATCCAGTGACGGTATAGCGTTATCCAGTGACGGGTGTAACATTGTCCAGTGATGGGTGTATCGTTATCCAGTGATGGGTATAGCATTAACCAGTGATGGGTGTAGCGTTATCCAGTTACGGGTGTAGCGTTATCCATGATGACTATAGCGTTATCCAGTGATGGGTGTAGCGTTATCCATGATGACTATAGCGTTATCCAGTGATGGGTGTAACGTTATCCAGTGATGGGTATAGCGTTAACCAGTGATGGATGTAGCATTATCCAGTGATGGGTGTAGTGTTATCCAGTGATGGGTGTAGTGTTATCCAGTGATGGGTGTAACATTATCCAGTGATGTAGAGTTATCCAGTGATGGGTGTAGCGTTATCCATGATGACTATAGCGTTATCCAGTGATGGGTGTAGCGTTATCCAGTGACAGGTGTAGCGTTATCCAGTGACGGTATAGCGCTATCGTTATCCAGTGATGGGTGTAACATTGTCCAGTGATGGGTGTAACGTTATCCAGTTACGGGTATAGCGTTAACCAGTGATGGGTGTAGCGTTATCCAGTTACGGGTGTAGCGTTACCCATGATGACTATAGCGTTATCCATTGATGGGTGTAGCGTTATCCAGTGATGGGTGTAACGTTATCCAGTGATGTAAAGTCATCCAGTGATGGGTGTAGCATTATCCATGATGACTATAGCGTTATCCAGTGACGGGTGTAGCGTTATCCAGTGACGGGTGTAGCGTTAACCAGTGATGGTATAGCGTTATCGTTATCCAGTGATGGGTGTAACATTGTCCAGTGACGGGTGTAACGTTATCCAGTTACGGGTATAGCGTTAACCAGTGATGGGTGTAGCGTTATCCAGTTACGGGTGTAGCGTTATCCATGATGACTATAGCGTTATCCAGTGACGGATGTAGCGTTATCCAGTGACGGCATAGCGTTATCCAGTGACGGGTGTAACATTGTCCAGTGATGGGTGTAACGTTATCCAGTGATGGGTATAGCGTTAACCAGTGACGGGTGTAGCATTGTCCAGTTACGGGTGTAGCGTTATCCATGATGACTATAGCATTATCCAGTGACGGGTGTAGCGTTATCGTTATCCAGTGATGGGTGTAACATTGTCCAGTGATCGGTGTAACGTTATCCAGTTACGGGTATGGCGTTAACCAGTGATGGGTGTAGCGTTATCCAGTTACGGGTGTAGCGTTATCCATGATGACTATAGCGTTATCCAGTGATGGGTGTAGCGTTATCCATGATGACTATAGCGTTATCCAGTGATGGGTGTAACGTTATCCAGTGATGTAGAGTTATCCAAGGACGGGTGTAGCGTTATCCATGATGACTATAGCGTTATCCAGTGATGGGTGTAGCGTTATCCAGTGATGGGTGTAACGTTATCCAGTGATGTAGAGTTATCCAGTGATGGGTGTAGCATTATCCATGATGACTATAGCGTTATCCAGTGACGGGTGTAGCGTTATCCAGTGACGGGTGTAGCGTTATCCAGTGACGGTATAGCGTTATCGTTATCCAGTGATGGGTGTAACATTGTCCAGTGATGGGTGTAACGTTATCCAGTCACGGGTATAGCGTTAACCAGTGATGGGTGTAGCGTTATCCAGTTACGGGTGTAGCGTTATCCATGATGACTATAGCGTTATCCAGTGACGGGTGTAGCGTTATCCAGTGATGGTATAGCGTTATCCAGTGACGGGTGTAACATTGTCCAGTGATGGGTGTAACGTTATCCAGTGATGGGTATAGCGTTAAACAGTGACGGGTGTAGCGTTATCCAGTGACGGGTGTAGCGTTATCGTTATCCAGTGATGGGTGTAACGTTATCCAGTTACGGGTATAGCGTTAACCAGTGATGGGTGTAGCATTGTCCAGTTACGGGTGTAGCGTTATCCATGATGACTATAGCGTTATCCAGTGACGGGTGTAGCGTTATCCAGTGACGGGTGTAGCGTGTTATCCAGTGACGGGTATAGCGTTATCCAGTGACGGTATAGCGTGTTATCCAGTGACGGGTGTAACGTTATCCAGTGACGGTATAGCGTGTTATCCAGTGACGGGTATAGCGTTATCCAGTGACGGGTATAGCATTATCCAGTGACGGGTGTAGCGTTATCCAGTGACGGGTGTAGCGCTATCCTGTGACGGGTGTAGCATTATCCAGTGACGGGTGTAGCGTTATCCAGTGACGGGTATAGCGTTATCCAGTGACGGTTGTAGCGTTATCCAGTGACGGGTGTAGCCTTATCCAGTGACGGGTATAGCGTTATCCAGTTACGGGTATAGCGTTATCCAGTGATGGGTATAGCGTTATCCAGTGTCGGATAGCGTTATCCAGTGACGGGTGTAGCGTTATCCAGTGACGGGTGTAGCGTTAGCCAGTGATGGGTATAGTATTATCCAGTGACAGTATAGCGTTATTGTTATCCAGTGATGGGTGTAACGTTATCCAGTTACGGGTATATCGTTAAACAGTGATGGGTGTAGCATTATCCAGTTACAGGTGTGGCGTTGTCCATGATGACTATAGCGTTATCCAGTGACGGGTGTAGCGTTATCCAGTGACGGTATAGCGTTATCCAGTGACGGGTGTAACATTGTCCAGTGATGGGTGTAACGTTATCCAGTGATGGGTATAGCATTAACCAGTGATGGGTGTAGCGTTATCCAGTTACGGGTGTAGCGTTATCCATGATGACTATAGCGTTATCCAGTGATGGGTGTAGCGTTATCCATGATGACTATAGCGTTATCCAGTGATGGGTGTAACGTTATCCAGTGATGGGTATAGCGTTAACCAGTGATGGATGTAGCATTATCCAGTGATGGGTGTAGTGTTATCCAGTGATGGGTGTAGCGTTATCCAGTGATGGGTGTAGCGTTATCCATGATGACTATAGCGTTATCCAGTGACGGGTGTAGCGTTATCCAGTGACGGTATAGCGTTATCCAGTGATGGGTGTAACATTGTCCAGTGATGGGTGTAACGTTATCCAGTGATGGGTGTAGCGTTATCCAGTTACGGGTGTAGTGTTATCCATGATGACTATAGCGTTATCCAGTGATGGGTGTAGCGTTATCCATGATGACTATAGCGTTATCCAGTGATGGGTGTAACGTTATCCAGTGATGGGTATAGCGTTAACCAGTGATGGGTGTAGCATTATCCAGTGATGGGTGTAGTGTTATGCAGTGATGGGTGTAGCGTTAACCAGTTACGGGTGTAGCGTTATCAATGATGACTATAGCGTTATCCAGTGATGGGTGTAGCGTTATCCATGATGACTATAGCGTTGTCCAGTGATGGGTGTAGTGTTATCCAGTGATGGGTGTAGCGTTATCCAGTTACGGGTGTAGCGTTATCAATGATGACTATAGCATTATCCAGTGATGGGTGTAGCGTTATCCAGTGATGGGTGTAACGTTATCCAGTGATGTAGCGTTATCCAGTGATGGGTGTAGCGTTATCCAGTGACGGGTGTAGCGTTATCCAGTGATGGTATAGCGTTATCGTTATCCAGTGATGGGTGTAACGTTATCCAGTTACGGGTATAGCGTTAACCAGTGATGGGTGTAGCGTTATCCAGTGATGGGTGTAGCGTTATCCATGATGACTATAGCGTTATCCAGTGACGGGTGTAGCGTTATCCAGTGACGGTATAGCGTTATCCAGTGACGGGTCTAACATTGTCCAGTGATGGGTATAGCGTTATCCAGTGATGGGTGTAGCGTTATCCAGTTACGGGTGTAGCGTTATCCATGATGACTATAGCGTTATCCAGTGATGGGTGTAGCGTTATCCATGATGACTATAGCGTTATCCAGTGATGGGCATAACGTTATCCAGTGATGGGTATAGCGTTAACCGGTGATGGGTGTAGCATTATTCAGTGATGGGTGTAGTGTTATCCAGTGATGGGTGTAGCGTTATCCAGTTACGGGTGTAGCGTTATCCATGATGACTATAGCGTTATCCAGTGATGGGTGTAGCGTTATCCATGATGACTATAGCGTTATCCAGTGATGGGTGTAGCATTATCCAGTGATGGGTGTAGTGTTATCCAGTGATGGGTGTAGCGTTATCCAGTTACGGGTGTAGCGTTATCCATGATGACTATAGCGTTATCCAGTGAAGGGTGTAGCGTTATCCAGTGATGGGTGTAACATTATCCAGTGATGTAGAGTTATCCAGTGATGGGTTTAGCGTTATCCATGATGACTATAGCGTTATCCAGTGACGGGTGTAGCGTTATCCAGTGACGGGTGTAGCGTTATCCAGTGACGGTATAGCGCTATCGTTATCCAGTGATGGGTGTAACATTGTCCAGTGATGGGTGTAACGTTATCCAGTTACGGGTATAGCGTTAACCAGTGATGGGTGTAGCGTTATCCAGTTACGGGTGTAAAGTTATCCATGATGACTATAGCGTTATCCAGTGATGGGTGTAGCGTTAGCCAGTGATGGGTGTAACGTTATCCAGTGATGTAGAGTTATCCAGTGATGGGTGTAGCGTTATCCATGATGACTATAGCGTTATCCAGTGACGGGTGTAGCGTTATCCAGTGACGGGTGTAGCGTTATCCAGTGACGGTATAGCGTTATCGTTATCCAGTGATGGGTGTAACATTGTCCAGTGATGGGTGTAACGTTATCCAGTTACGGGTATAGCGTTAACCAGTGATGGTTGTAGCGTTATACAGTTACGGGTGTAGCGTTATCCATAATGACTATAGCGTTATCCAGTGACGGATGTAGCGTTATCCAGTGACGGCATAGCGTTATCCAGTGACGGGTGTAACATTGTCCAGTGATGGGTGTAACGTTATCCAGTGATGGGTATAGCGTTAACCAGTGACGGGTGTAGCATTGTCCAGTTACGGGTGTAGCGTTATCCATGATGACTATAGCATTATCCAGTGACGGGTGTAGCGTTATCGTTATCCAGTGATGGGTGTAACATTGTCCAGTGATGGGTGTAACGTTATCCAGTTACGGGTGTAGCGTTAACCAGTGATGGGTGTAGCGTTATCCAGTTACGGGTGTAGCGTTATCCTTGATGACTATAGCGTTATCCAGTGATGGGTGTAGCGTTATCCATGATGACTATAGCGTTATCCAGTGATGGGTGTAACGTTATCCAGTGATGTAGAGTTATCCAAGGACGGGTGTAGCATTATCCATGATGACTATAGCGTTATCCAGTGATGGGTGTAGCGTTATCCAGTGATGGGTGTAACGTTATCCAGTGACGGTATAGCGTTATCGTTATCCAGTGATGGGTGTAACATTGTCCAGTGATGGGTGTAACGTTATCCAGTCACGGGTATAGCGTTAACCAGTGATGGGTGTAGCGTTATCCAGTTACGGGTGTAGCGTTATCCATGATGACTATAGCGTTATCCAGTGACGGGTGTAGCGTTATCCAGTGACGGTATAGCGTTATCCAGTGACGGGTGTAACATTGTCCAGTGATGGGTGTAACGTTATCCAGTGATGGGTATAGCGTTAAACAGTGACGGGTGTAGCGTTATCCAGTGACGGGTGTAGCGTTATCGTTATCCAGTGTTGGGTGTAACATTGTCCAGTGATGGGTGTAACGTTATCCAGTTACGGGTATAGCGTTAACCAGTGATGGGTGTAGCGTTATCCAGTTACGGGTGTAGCATTATCCATGACTATAGCGTTATCCAGTGATGGGTGTAGCGTTATCCATGATGACTATAGCGTTATCCAGTGATGGGTGCAACGTTATCCAGTGATGTAGAGTTATCCAGTGACGGGTGTAGCATTGTCCAGTTACGGGTGTAGCGTTATCCATGATGACTATAGCGTTATCCAGTGACGGGTGTAGCGTTATCCAGTGACGGGTGTAGCGTGTTATCCAGTGACGGGTATAGCGTTATCCAGTGACGGTATAGCGTGTTATCCAGTGACGGGTGTAACGTTATCCAGTGACGGTATAGCGTGTTATCCAGTGACGGGTATAGCGTTATCCAGTGACGGGTATAGCATTATCCAGTGACGGGTGCAGCGTTATCCAGTGACGGGTGTAGCGCTATCCTGTGACGGGTGTAGCATTATCCAGTGACGGGTGTAGCGTTATCCAGTGACAGGTATAGCGTTATCCAGTGACGGTTGTAGCGTTATCCAGTGACGGGTGTAGCCTTATCCAGTGACGGGTATAGCGTTATCCAGTGACGGGTATAGCGTTATCCAGTGATGGGTATAGCGTTATCCAGTGATGGGTATAGCGTTATCCAGTGATGGGTATAGCGTTATCCAGTGTCGGATAGCGTTATCCAGTGACGGGTGTAGCGTTATCCAGTGACGGGTGTAGCGTTATCCAGTGATGGGTATAGCATTATCCAGTGACGTGTATAGCGTTATCCAGTGACGGGTGTAGCGTTATCCAGTGATGGGTGTAGTGTTATCCAGTGATGGGTGTAGCGTTATCCAGTGATGGGTGTAACATTATCCAGTGATGTAGAGTTATCCAGTGATGGGTGTAGCGTTATCCATGATGACTATAGCATTATCCAGTGACGGGTGTAGCGTTATCCAGTGACAAGTGTAGCGTTATCCAGTGACGGTATATCGCTATCGTTATCCAGTGATGGGTGTAACATTGTCCAGTGATGGGTGTAACGTTATCCAGTTACGGGTATAGCGTTAACCAGTGATGGGTGTAGCGTTATCCAGTTACGGGTGTAAAGTTATCCATGATGACTATAGCGTTATCCAGTGATGGGTGTAGCGGTAGCCAGTGATGGGTGTAATGTTATCCAGTGATGTAGAGTTATCCAGTGATGGGTGTAGCGTTATCCATGATGACTATAGCGTTATCCAGTGACGGGTGTAGCGTTATCCAGTGACGGGTATAGCGTTAACCAGTGATGGTTGTAGCGTTATCCAGTTACGGGTGTAGCGTTATCCATAATGACTATAGCGTTATCCAGTGACGGCATAGCGTTATCCAGTGACGGGTGTAACATTGTCCAGTGATGGGTGTAACGTTATCCAGTGATGGGTATAGCGTTAACCAGTGACGGGTGTAGCATTGTCCAGTTACGGGTGTAGCGTTATCCATGATGACTATAGCATTATCCAGTGACGGGTGTAGCGTTATCGTTATCCAGTGATGGGTGTAACATTGTCCAGTGATGGGTGTAACGTTATCCAGTTACGGGTATAGCGTTAACCAGTGATGGGTGTAGCGTTATCCAGTTACGGGTGTAGCGTTATCCATGATGACTATAGCGTTATCCAGTGATGGGTGTAGCGTTATCCATGATGACTATAGCGTTATCCAGTGATGGGTGTAACGTTATCCAGTGATGTAGAGTTATCCAAGGACGGGTGTAGCATTATCCATGATGACTATAGCGTTATCCAGTGATGGGTGTAGCGTTATCCAGTGATGGGTGTAACGTTATCCAGTGATGTAGAGTTATCCAGTGATGGGTGTAGCACTATCCATGATGACTATAGCGTTATCCAGTGACGGGTGTAGCGTTATCCAGTGACGGGTGTAGCGTTATCCAGTGACGGTATAGCGTTATCGTTATCCAGTGATGGGTGTAACATTGTCCAGTGATGGGTGTAACGTTATCCAGTCACGGGTATAGCGTTAACCAGTGATGGGTGTAGCGTTATCCAGTTACGGGTGTAGCGTTATCCATGATGACTATAGCGTTATCCAGTGACGGGTGTAGCGTTATCCAGTGACGGTATAGCGTTATCCAGTGACGGGTGTAACATTGTCCAGTGATGGGTGTAACGTTATCCAGTGATGGGTATAGCGTTAAACAGTGACGGGTGTAGCGTTATCCAGTGACGGGTGTAGCGTTATCGTTATCCAGTGTTGGGTGTAACATTGTCCAGTGATGGGTGTAACGTTATCCAGTTACAGGTATAGCGTTAACCAGTGATGGGTGTAGCGTTATCCAGTTACGGGTGTAGCGTTATCCATGATGACTATAGCGTTATCCAGTGATGGGTGTAGCGTTATCCATGATGACTATAGCGTTATCCAGTGATGGGTGTAACGTTATCCAGTGATGTAGAGTTATCCAGTGACGGGTGTAGCATTGTCCAGTTACGGGTGTAGCGTTATCCATGATGACTATAGCGTTATCCAGTGACGGGTGTAGCGTTATCCAGTGACGGGTGTAGCGTTATCCAGTGACGGGTGTAGCGTGTTATCCAGTGACGGGTATAGCGTTATCCAGTGACGGTATAGCGTGTTATCCAGTGACGGGTGTAACGTTATCCAGTGACGGTATAGCGTGTTATCCAGTGACGGGTATAGCGTTATCCAGTGACGGGTATAGCATTATCCAGTGACGGGTGCAGCGTTATCCAGTGACGGGTGTAGCGCTATCCTGTGACGGGTGTAGCATTATCCAGTGACGGGTGTAGCGTTATCCAGTGACGGGTATAGCGTTATCCAGTGACGGTTGTAGCGTTATCCAGTGACGGGTGTAGCCTTATCCAGTGACGGGTATAGCGTTATCCAGTGACGGGTATAGCGTTATCCAGTGACTGGTATAGCGTTATCCAGTGATGGGTATAGCGTTATCCAGTGATGGGTATAGCGTTATCCAGTGTCGGATAGCGTTATCCAGTGACGGGTGTAGCGTTATCCAGTGACGGGTGTAGCGTTATCCAGTGATGGGTATAGCATTATCCAGTGACGGGTATAGCGTTATCCAGTGACGGGTGTAGCATTATCCAGTGACGGGTGTAGCGTTATCCAGTGACGGATGTAGCGTTATCCAGTGACGGGTGTAGAGCTATCCAGTGACGGGTGTAGAGCTATCCAGTGACGGGTGTAGCGTTATCCAGTGACGGGTGTAGGCTACACCCGTCACTGTATAACGCTACACCGTGTAGCGTTATCCATTGATGGGTAAAGAGCAGTGATTCTAAAACTCGGTCCTCAGGACCACACACAGTTCACTTTTTCCAGGTCACTTAATTGGTGCACAGGTGTAATCATTACTCATTGATACATTTTAAAAGATCCACAGGTGAAGCAATTATTCAACTTGTGATTCTGTGAGGAAATCTGGAATACATGCACCGATGTGGGTCCTGAGGATCGAGTTTGATAACCTGTGGTATAGAGAATTGGTCACTAATGGACAGATCCAATTAATCGCTGCAAATGTAGTAAGTGCTCTAGCTGCAATCTGGTCAGGGAGGGGTGTATAGGGGAGTTATAGCACTCTATGGGGGGGGAGGCTAGGCCCATTGTTTTCTTAACTGTATGTTATATTGATTTATCAGTTAAGAAGAATACCAATATGGAGTCCGGCGCATCCCAGGATCTATAGTGCAGTTCTCATTAAGCAGAATGTCCCAGAGTGAATCATCCAATTGAGATTATCCTTAAATGGCAAATTGAATATCTACAGTCCAGAGATTCCACCTTTTGGGTATCTATCAAATAAGATTATTCTTAAGCTTTACTCACACTGTTATATGTCAGGACTCTCAGCGCTCTCCCGCTCTCTTGTGTTTGTCTTATTATAAGATTTATTTTCTGGTTGAGAACTTAACGGGCGAAGCACCAAAATCTCTTTATGCCATTTGCAGCCTTGAAAAAATACTTTTATTATGTACGTTTTAAATCTGGTGTGCGATAGTGCATTCATATACACCCGCACACACGTATAGGCAAGGAAATAATTCTGGTGGGCAATAGTATATATATATATATATACACACACATACACGCACAACAGACAAGGTAATAATTCTGGTTGGCAACATGGCAACAGTACACACACATATATATATATATATATATATATATATAGATATATATACACACACATGCACGTGCAGGCAAGGCAATAATTCTGGTGGGCATTAGTATATATATATATATATATATATATATATATATACATACACACATATACGCACGTACAGGCAAGGTAATAATTCTGGTCGACATTAGTACACACACACACACACACACGTACATAGTTAGTGTTATCCAGTGACGGGTATGGTATAGGTAATAATTCTGGTGGGCAATAGGACATATATATATATACGCGTACAGGCAAGGTAATAATTCTGATGGGCATTTGTACATATATATACACACAAGCACGTACGTACAGGCAAGGTAATAATTCAGGTGGGCAATAGTACATATATATATATAGCAACAGAACCAAAAAGTTTACCCTTCAGGATAAACCAAGGAACCAGCACACCACCATGTATGTATCAAACAAGCATATTTAATAGAAAAAACTTGATAAAAAAGCCATCATCAAAAATTTTTTTATCATAAAGTACTCATCCATAACTGGAAGCTGCAGTTAGAGTATAAAGCGATGAGGATCAGCCATCCCAACGGGCCGTTTCGGCACATATAGCCTTTTTCAAGGGTCAGCCATAAGAAAGTACTGCATAATGAGGCTTAATATAGCATAAGAAATCAACACACATCGTACTCACCTGTCCATGCGCGCGCGATCGCCAAGCACCAACACCTGGAGACATCACCCACCGGGAACCAATGTGCACACCATTGTTTCCGGAGGACTCACTAAAGGTTCCGCCAACCCGGAAGTGACGCGACGCGAACGCCGTTTGTCAACATCCGGTCAGCCGGAACCCCGTGTTACCAACAACAGAAACAAGGGGAGTGTCCAGGCTCACTCAGGGGGGAGCCAACAGGTCGTCAAGACGACAGCACGTACACAAACAGACAACATATAACACAAGAAAAACGCATGAGGTATAAGTTCCCAAAATCGAATCCATCTAGGGGATGTGTATCATAACCAGAGGATATAATTGTTACTAGCTAAATAAATGTATATTAATAAAGACATTAGCACATTATGAGCTATTCAGCCATTAAAGCTAAATTACCAATCATTATAGCTAATTTAGAAAAAATCTCATTCTGGCTTAACAAGAGATATCAATCAGATATATAAAGGGTTAAACATACATACCTACATTACAGAAAAAAATAGAAAAAATAAACATGAAACTAAGAAAATAATCATACACAAAACATCAATAACATTGAGCCAATATCTAGTACTCACCTGACCAATCATTATAGCTAATTTAGAAAAAATCGCTTTATACTCTAACTGCAGCTTCCAGTTATGGATGAGTACTTTATGATAAAAAATTTTTTGATGATGGCTTTTTTATCAAGTTTTTTCTATTAAATATGCTTGTTTGATACATACATGGTGGTGTGCTGGTTCCTTGGTTTATCCTGAAGGGTAAACTTTTTGGTTCTGTTGCTGGACTTATGATTACCTGGCACCCACAAATATATATTTAAAAGTGTGTGCGTTCTGAAACTTGGATGTATATATATATATATATATATATATATGGGATGCAGTCAGGAACCCGAGGGTCAAAATGCCGATTGCTGGCTTCCCGACTGTGCAATCCCAACAGGGGACTAATGTTAGGTGTCGAAATCCTGACGCCTTTCATTATCCCTACGCCGGGAGCCTGATGTCAGGCATACCGAATGAAGGTAAGACGGGCGACGGGCGTGGACAGCCGTTGGGGGGGAGGGAGGGTTAGGTTAGGGGCTCTGGGGTGGGACTTAGGGTTAGGCTAGAGGAAGGGGGGGTTAGGCACCCCCGAGGCAGGTTAGGGTTGCCCCCCCCTGAGGGTTAGGTTTAGACTGCGGGGGGGGCTAGAGTTAGGCACTAGGGGTGGGAGGTTAGGGTTAGGCACCCCTAAGGGAGGGTTAGGGGAGGGTTAGTTATATTTACCTTAATTACCTGTCCGGCGGTCATTCATACCGATCCCATATATATATATACACAGAAAATATAGTAGAACTGTGGTGCTGCCTCTTGATTGAGTATAAATTTCCTTAATCACACGGGAAAATATCACGATTTGGGAAGTATTGCTCCCTCCTTAGATGTGAGGTCACACTATATTCCTTTTCCAGACAGGTGGCTGCTTGATCCTTAAAGAAAACCAATTGGTAGGTCGGATTGTGTCGGGGCCTATTCATTAAACCTAAAAATTCGATGGAGATAATTAGGTTTAGAACTCTCATGGAGTTCTAGCTAATTATAGGTGGAATTCATCATTCCACCTCTCCATAAGTATCTATTCCGGTAGCTGTCATTTTTGCGATGACAGCTTTTCGGGAAATAGATACTTTCCCTGCGTACACTACCTTATCGCATCTGGAAACAGAGCTGCGCATGCGCTGTTACATCTGTAAAACCAGCGCATGCGCAGCACTGCCTACAGATGAGTTAAGTTTGTTTACCCCACCCCCGACCCCCCCCCCACCCCCCTCCGCTCATCTCCCCCCCCCCCCCCCCAGACTTACCTGTCCACGCAGCAGCCTCCGGCTCCGTCCTGCTGGTCTGTCATGTGGTTTCCCAGCAGACCACATGACAGATTAGAAAAAAAACAAAATTTTCTTTTTTTTCAAAACTTTCTTGTGCTCTGCTGGGGAGCACACATGTCCGACCAGCCTCCGGAGCCTGAGGACGGAGCAGAGCGCCGGAGGGACTCGTCGGGGGACCTGCACACGCGGATACAGGTAAGTCGATTCTGCTATTCGCCACCTCAAAGTGGCGAATAGTAACTGCATCAAATTCCGAAAATTCATAATTTTCGGAACTTGATGAATACCACAATTTCCACATCCCCATACTAATGTACTAATATACTAAATTACTAATGTACCCATACTAATGTACTAATATACCTGTACTAATGTATGGGGAGTGTGGAAATTAACGCAGGGGAACTTAGCAAGGAGATATCTGTGATATCTCCTGTGCTAAGTGTGTTCATGAATACCAAAATAACGTTATTTAAGTAAAATGTCCTTAAAAACGTTATTTTAGTGTTGATGAATAGGCCCCTAAGGGAGAGAAAAGGGGGACAAGGACCAGCGCCTGATAGTGCAATAATAAATTGAACCACAAGACCTTGTATGGTGTAATATATATGCGTACCGTATATATACTTGGATGTTAAGCATATCACAACAATCTTTAGATCGCAGTCATAGGGTTCCACACAGGAGATAGCCTTCAGCTTCTATCCGTCTTCCCCAATACAACCAGGATACCACCGAGAAGACTATCGCAACCTTATTAGAGCAAAATAAATTGCCTCCATAGTGTGGTATGATTAGTAAATAACCAAATTTTTTTGTACAAAATATACTCACTGCTCACAACACAAACAAATAAAAAGGTGACTTATCGTAATAGTCTTCATTGTCATACACACACACACACACACATACAGGCAAGGTAATAATTCTGGTGGGCAATAGTACATATATATATATATACACACACGTACAGGCAAGGTAATAATTCTGGTGGGCAATAGTACATATATTATATATATATATATATATATATATATATATATACATACACGTACAGGCAAGGTAATAATTCTGGTGGGCAATAGTATATAGATATATAGTATACACACACGGAAGGTAGTGGTGTTGGACATTGTGCAGAGTGAGTGACCTTCGCTCACATTATAAGTAAAACTTTGAAGCGTCCTGCAGGTGCCCTGAGCCTGTGCACATACTTTGTCATCGATCAGCCCACAGGTGACAATATGTTTCCCATTTTGAAGGCTGAGTTTTCCTACCGTTAGCTTCATCAATCTCTCGCTGTCTGTCTGTGATTTCTCAGACGAAGCATCTGAGTTGCCGAATTACAGTGAGAGGACATTTGTCATAAGTCTGAGAGAAGCATTACATAGTAATAGACTCCCAGCTTCCAGAGATGGCATTATCTAGCGCTACACGTCTGCTTATGAGGCCAGGTTTGGGACGAGCTCATTATACATTTACTTTAAGTGAAAGAAAAATCTATACATATCAACTGCTGCGTCTGTAGAGCGTCTCTCGCTGCAGTCTGGGTTATTGTTGGTTTATTGGAGGCTTTATGAAATTACTGGCAGTTGAAAAAAAAAACAGTATAGAAAAAGCATAAAATTACAATTTTGTTAAAGCCTCTATATACCTGAAATGTATTGTATGGTTATTCCAATATCATTTACTAGATTCTTTATTTGTATTTTATTTTTGTAAACTGGACAGTTTTACGTCAGGAATGAAACTTGTAGGGGAAGAGGAGAGAGTGTACGGGAGGAAGAGAGCATGTAAAGGAGGAAGGACACGTTTGGAGGAGGAATAGAGCATGTAGGGGAGAAAGTGAGCAGGGGGAAGGAAGAATAGAGCATGAAGGAGTGAGAGTAAGAGTGTAGGGGAGGACGTGAGCCTGTAGGGGGGAAGAGAGCATGTAGGAGAGGAATAGAGTGTGAAGGGTAGGATGTGAGCATGTAGGGAAGGAAGTGAGCGTGTAGGAGAGGAATAGAGTATGAAGGGTAGGATGTGAGCATGTAGGGAAGGAAGTGAGTGTGTAGGAGAGGAATAGAGTATGAAGGGTAGGACGTGAGCATGTAGGGAAGGAAGTGAGCATGTAAGGGAGGAAGAGAAGCATGTAGGGGAGGAAATGAGCATGTAGGAGAGGAATAGTGTGTGAAGGGTAGGACGTGAGCATATAGGGAAGGAAGTGAGCGTGTAGGAGAGGAATCGAGTATGAAGGGTAGGATGTGAGCATGTAGGGAAGGAAGTGAGCGTGTAGGAGAGGAATAAAGTATGAAGGGTAGGACGTGAGCATGTACTGAAGGAAGTGAGCGTGTAGGAGAGGAATAGAGTATGAAGGGTAGGATGTGAGCATGTAGGGAAGGAAGTGAGCGTGTAGGAGAGGAATAGAGTATGAAGGGTAGGACGTGAGCATGTAGGGAAGGAAGTGAGCGTGTAAGGGAGGAAGAGAAGCATGTAGGGGAGGAAATGAGCATGCAAGACTAGAAATGCTTGATTAAAAATACAGCTCAGAACTTTGAGCGTCATCAGTATTATTTAAATGAGTTTAGGGGAGTGTAATGGTGTTTGCACCGTTCTTATATTCAAGAAACAGTCTATGACCTGGATCATGCTTATAGTACACTTAGAGGTTGAGGGTTATCATGGAGCACAGTCAGCAGTAATGCCAGGGATCGGTACACTTGGAGGCTGAGGATTATCATGGAGCACAGTCAGCGGTAATGCCAGGGATCGGTACACTTGGAGGCTGAGGATTATCATGGAGCACAGTCAGCAGTAATGCCAGGAATCGGTACACTTAGAGGCTGAGGGTTATCAGGAGCCACAGTCAGCGGTAATGCCAGGGATCGGTACACTTAGAGGCTGAGGGTTATCAGGAGTCACAGTCAGCAGTAATGCCAGGGATTGGTACACTTAAAAGTTGAGGGTTATCAGGAGGCACAGTCAGTGGTAATGCCAGGGATATGCCAGACATATTAGAAGCATTATGTGCACCAGCATTACTGTAAGAATAGCAGACATATTAGAAGCATTATGTGCCCCAGCATTACTGTAGGAATAGCAGACATATTAGAAGCATTATGTGCACCAGCATTACTGTAGGAATAGTAGACAGATTAGAAGCATTATATGCACCAGCATTACTGTAGGAATAGCAGACAGATTAGAAGCATTATGTGCACCAGCATTACTGTAGGAATAGCAGACAGATTAGAAGCATTATGTGCACCAGCATTACTGTAGGAACAGCAGACATATTAGAAGCATTATGTGCACCAACATTACTGTAGGAACAGCAGACATATTTAGAAGCATTATGTGCACCAATATTATTGTAGGAACAGCAGACATATTAGAAGCATTATGTGCACCAATATTACTGTAGGAACAGCAGACATATTAGAAGCATTATGTGCACCAATATTACTGTAGGAACAGCAGACATATTAGAAGCATTATGTGCACCAGCATTACTGTAGGAACAGCAGACATATTAGAAGCATTATGTGCACCAGCATTACTGTAGGAACAGCAGACATATTAGAAGCATTATGTGCACCAATATTACTGTAGGAACAGCAGACATATTAGAAGCATTATGTGCACCAGCATTACTGTAGGAATAGCAGACATATTAGAAGCATTATGTGCACCAGCATTACTGTAGGAATAGTAGACAGATTAGAAGCATTATATGCACCAGCATTACTGTAGGAATAGCAGACAGATTAGAAGCATTATGTGCACCAGCATTACTGTAGGAACAGCAGACATATTAGAAGCATTATGTGCACCAACATTACTGTAGGAACAGCAGACATATTTAGAAGCATTATGTGCACCAATATTATTGTAGGAACAGCAGACATATTAGAAGCATTATGTGCACCAATATTACTGTAGGAACAGCAGACATATTAGAAGCATTATGTGCACCAGCATTACTGTAGGAACAGCAGACATATTAGAAGCATTATGTGCACCAGCATTACTGTAGGAACAGCAGACATATTAGAAGCATTATGTGCACCAATATTACTGTAGGAACAGCAGACATATTAGAAGCATTATGTGCACCAGCATTACTGTAGGAACAGCAGACATATTAGAAGCATTATGTGCACCACCATTTGAGGATAGTGTATTATAAAAAAGAATCCGGCTTTGTGCAGGTTATTTCCTTTCATTGCATTTGTCTCTCACAGGCAGACGGGTTCTCAGTCCTGCACGGGGTATGCATTATGCAGGAGAGTTTGATTGAAAGTCATTTAAACAAATCCTGCACATTACATTTGAATTTGAACACAGTCATTTTGGTCTTATCAGCTATCACTTAATATTATCTCTGACAATGTGATTCTGTAAGAGCTGTACAAGCCATGTCTTTCACTTCCCGACTCTTTTAGACAGTTCATTATTGTCACGCTTATTTAATGAGGCACGGGCATATGCAGGTATATTCTGCGCCTCACCGTGATGGCATTGCCCAATCAGCGCCACGGTCGGCCGCCTGGGTGCACCTGTGATATTGACTGAGCACCAATATAATACACACATGAATATGGAGAACAGATGAGCGTGCAAGTCCTCACAATTGACTTAAAGATGGATGCCTGGCCTTAATTCAAATACGACTCGTTTACTAGCACTTCCGCATTCTCGGCAGAATCGCAATATCCTAGCGCCTGTTATCAGCTGTTATTTGCGTTCATCTTTTCTTGTGTCACTAGATTCGCAGAGCGGCTTTCTGCGTATATGTCAGTGGTCGTCATCGCCATAGCCAATAATATTAATATGTGTGCCCGCCTGGTACAGGACTGCCTGCAGATCTCTTATTAGCTAGTTCTATGATAGATGGTAACACCCAACAAATGTCACCTGTATTAGTGTTATGTACCTAATGACATTTACTGATGAGAGATGCCTCTACCTTACCCAGGGGCAGATGTACTAATCATTGAGAGAGATAAAGTACCAACCAATCAGCTCCTAACTGTCTCTTTGCAGGCTGTGTTTGAAAAATCTCAGTTAGGAGCTGATTGGTTGGTACTTTATCTCTCTCCACTTTGTCACTCCTGCGTTACACTATACATCTGTCATACACACTTATACCCTGCGTTACACTATACATCTGTCATACACACTTATACCCTGCGTTACACTATACATCTGTCATACACACTTATACCCTGCGTTACACTATACATCTGTCATACACACTTACACCCTGCGTTACACTATACATCTTTCATACACACTTATACCCTGCGTTACACTATACATCTGTCATACACACTTATACCCTGCGTTACACTATACATCTGTCATACACACTTATACCCTGCGTTACACTATACATCTGTCATACACACTTATACCCTGCGTTACACTATACATCTGTCATACACACTTATACCCTGCGTTACACTATACATCTGTCATACACACTTATACCCTGCGTTACACTATACATCTGTCATACCCACTTATACCCTGCGTTACACTATACATCTGTCATACACACTTATACCCTGCGTTACACTATACATCTGTCATACCCACTTATACCCTGCGTTACACTATACATCTGTCATACACACTTATACCCTGCGTTACACTATACATCTGTCATACACACTTATACCCTGCGTTACACTATACATCTGTCATACCCACTTATACCCTGCGTTACACTATACATCTGTCATACCCACTTATACCCTGCGTTACACTATACATCTGTCATACCCACTTATACCCTGCGTTACATTATACATCTGTCATACCCACTTATACCCTGCGTTACACTATACATCTGTCATACCCACTTATACCCTGCGTTACACTATACATCTGTCATACCCACTTATACCCTGCGTTACACTGTACATCTGTCATACCCACTTATACCCTGCGTTACACTGTACATCTGTCATACACACTTATACCCTGTGTTACACTGTACATCTGTCATACACACTTATACCCTGCGTTACACTGTACATCTGTCATACCCACTTATACCCTGCGTTACACTGTACATCTGTCATACCCACTTATACCCTGCGTTACACTGTACATCTGTCATACACACTTATACCCTGCGTTACACTGTACATCTGTCATACACACTTATACCCTGCGTTACACTGTACATCTGTCATACCCACTTATACCCTGCGTTACACTATACATCTGTCATACCCACTTACACCCTGCGTTACACTATACATCTGTCATACACACTTATACCCTGCGTTACACTATACATCTGTCATACACACTTATACCCTGCGTTACACTATACATCTGTCATACCCACTTATACCCTGCGTTACACTATACATCTGTCATACACACTTATACCCTGCGTTACACTATACATCTGTCATACCCACTTATACCCTGCGTTACACTATACATCGTCATACACACTTATACCCTGCGTTACACTATACATCTGTCATACACACTTATACCCTGCGTTACACTATACATCTGTCATACACACTTATACCCTGCGTTACACTATACATCTGTCATACACACTTATACCCTGCGTTACACTATACATCTGTCATACACACTTATACCCTGCGTTACACTATACATCTGTTATACACACTTATACCCTGCGTTACACTATACATCTGTCATACACACTTATACCCTGCGTTACACTATACAACTGTCATACACACTTATACCCTGCGTTACACTATACATCTGTCATACACACTTATACCCTGCGTTACACTATACATCTGTCATACACACTTATACCCTGCGTTACACTATACATCTGTCATACACACTTATACCCTGCGTTACACTATACATCTGTCATACACACTTATACCCTGCGTTACACTATACATCTGTCATACACACTTATACCCTGCGTTACACTATACATCTGTCATACACACTTATACCCTGCGTTACACTATACATCGTCATACACACTTATACCCTGCGTTACACTATACATCTGTCATACACACTTATACCCTGCGTTACACTATACATCTGTCATACACACTTATACCCTGCGTTACACTATACATCTGTCATACACACTTATACCCTGCGTTACACTATACATCTGTCATACACACTTATACCCTGCGTTACACTATACATCTGTCATACACACTTATACCCTGCGTTACACTATACATCTGTCATACACACTTATACCCTGCGTTACACTATACATCTGTCATACACACTTATACCCTGCGTTACACTATACATCTGTCATACACACTTATACCCTGCGTTACACTATACATCTGTCATACACACTTATACCCTGCGTTACACTATACATCTGTCATACACACTTATACCGTGCGTTACACTATACATCTGTCATACCCACTTATACCCTGCGTTACACTATACATCTGTCATACACACTTATACCCTGCGTTACACTATACATCTGTCATACACACTTATACCCTGCGTTACACTATACATCTGCCATACACACTTACACCCTGCGTTACACTATACATCTGTCATACCCACTTACACCCTGCGTTACACTATACATCTGTCATACACACTTATACCCTGCGTTACACTATACATCTTTCATACCCACTTATACCCTGCGTTACACTATACATCTGTCATACACACTGATGCCCTTTAGCTACTAGGCTTTGTAAAAATGAGAGAAATGTCTCTAATACAGCAGATACAAATCCACGGCCTATGTACGAAAAAAAAATATGCGCACAAAAACGTTATACAGTATATGCCAGAACAATGCAGACAGCGCCTATCAGAGGCAGCGGTGCACACAGAATCAGCCAATCATAAGCGGATGTTAGTGATAGAATCATATTCATGCCGCACCAACCTGCCTAGTGCTCACTGAGCGTCAGGCCCTGAGAGCGTTTTCTAGACTGATCCGTGGAGAGAATTGCTACTGATACCGATGCATCTCATCTTTTGTAAAATAATAAAGGGTCCATTCATCATGTTAATTATGGGGTACCAGGAAGCCCCCGATAATTAAGTATCAAACTTGCTGCTCATAGCGGTGGTGGAAACAAAATCACTGGAGCAATTCAACAATGCTCCGGTGCGGAGACGGCTGATCCGAAAACCATCTGTCTCCGCGGTCTCTTAGCACTGCTGATTCTGATTGGGCAGTAGCCATGACTAGGGTTCACGCAGGCATCCAAAGCCCCGGCGTCCGGCGGAAGGACCCGGACAGGGGCGCAGTATCCGAATTGATCCTTCTTCGCAAACCAGAACTCTTTCCCATAGGGAAGGGGGGAGGAAACACCATTTGAAGATGGCGAATTCTCCCGCAGTCAGGCTCAGAAAATATTATATTTTCAGAGCTTGATGACTTTAGGTCCCCATAATAGTGTATGGGGACAGCGGGACAGATCGGGGCTGAAAGGTAAACTCAAGATATATAAGTGATATCTCCTATGGTACCTTTATAATGAACGGCCCAGATCACCTGCTTTTGTAGTAATAATGTGGTGATGAATGGACCCCTATGTGTCTGTATAAAAGCCGGCTCTTGTTTTCATATTTAAATTGGGTTAAAAAATATGCAGGTTGAGTCTCATCTCACTTACTGTACATGGTGTAAAGATAAAACGCTACCGTGTTTATTAAATAGCATTAAAAATAATCATTTGGTAAAATGACAGTTATTATGCACAAATGTGCCGTTGAAATGACCCAGAAGTGCCGCTAATGTGCGCGCTACACCTGTAGGTCCTGCAGATAAACGCTATGTTCCGTTTATGCTTTCACTTGTCATGCGATACCCCCAATTAGTCGGTGTTGTTAATTTACAATAATTTAAGTTGCCCCTAACTGAGAGGTCAAAATGAGATTTGGAAATTCAGCACACTGTCTAATTATGTGTAATTAACATGATGTGTTTTCTGTAATCATGAAATATCTCTATTTTGTTTTACGTTATAAAATAATACATCCATTTATTCTGCTGCCTACACACTTTCCCGGCCGTGTATACAGGATCGTTGTCATTATCGATACAGAGGCCCAAAGCTCCTAAATTCCAAAGACCTTTTTTTTTAAATCTAAGGGGTCTATTTAGTGATTATTGGGACTTGGACCCGATAATTATAATTTTTTATCACTGCTAATTATCATCAGATCACGCATGTGTGAGGGCCATTGCTAGGGAGGGATCCTACGCATTGGCGCTGCTATCGCAATCGGAAATGGAGGAACCCCTCACCCCCTGCATACTCACGTACAGTAATTTCGGCAGGATTACCAGGCAGCCTATGTAGGTGAATAGGCCCTTCGGTGAGAAGCTGTCACCAGTTAGTTATCAAGTTACTGATAGGGGCAGACAGGGGCCTTTCCGATGGCTTCCTATCGCCCATGTCCTGCTGAAGGTCCTCAGGCTCCTGCTCTTATTATTCTCTCTTGACCAGTGTAATATGTCCCTGTGTTCTGTTCAGCTGGTGAACAACTGACGTACAATAACTGTCCATAAAAGAGAGAGGCAATATCTGGCAGACAGAACATGCTGGGATTTGTAGTTTCACAAGAGCTGTTGCCTGGTACAGAAAATCAGCAGGACCATCGGTACTCCTAATACTGCTGGGGTTGATGGAAGACCATCAGCACTGGTGCCCATTTTGCAGCAGTAAGAAATTGCATTTTAGCAAAAGTCTTTTGCGATTCGAATCCGCTACACAATATATACACACAGCATTGCACACGTCTCCACTATACATACACACAGCATTGCACACGTCTCCACTATACATACACACAGCATTGCACACGTCTCCACAATACATACACACAGCATTGCACACGTCTCCACAATATATACACACACCATTGCACACGTCTCCACAATATACACACACAGCATTGCACACAAGGTACAATGGGCTGATTCCCTGTGACGATGGTGTTAGCAGGACCAAGCTCAGGGAAATTAGGCTCCTTGAAGTTTGGTAAATGGGACTTTTACTAAGTTCCCATACAAAGCTATGGAGACTGCTTTTCTATATAAGAAGGGGACTGCAGGAGAAATCCCCAATGTATGCTGCATTACAGCCTTGGTAATTGGCCTCAGTACTGAGAAAAGGCAGCAATCCTCAGAAAACAGAGGCCACTTAACTGTAATAATGCTGTGCCCTGTCCAGGGTGCTGAGACTGAACCTTCACTGTCCTGGGTGTCTGTGCCTGTGTGTGTCTGTGCCTGTGTGTCTGTGCCTGTGTGTGTCTGTGCCTGTGCCTGTGCGTGTGTCTGTGCCTGTGTGCGTGTCTGTGCCTGTGCGCGTGTGTGTCTGTGCCTGTGCGTGTGTCTGTGCCTGTGTGCGTGTCTGTGCCTGTGTGCGTGTCTGTGCCTGTGCGCGTGTGTGTCTGTGCCTGTGTGCGTGTGTGTCTGTGCCTGTGTGTGTGTCTGTGCCTGTGTGTGTGTCTGTGTCTGTGTCTGTGCCTGTGTGTGTGTCTGTGCCTGTGCGCCTGTGCGTGTGTCTGTGCCTGTGTGCGTGTGTGTCTGTGCCTGTGTGTGTGTGTGTCTGTGTCTGTGCCTGTGTGCGTGTTTGTGCCTGTGTGCGTGTCTGTGCCTGTGTGCGTGTTTGTGCCTGTGTGCGTGTCTGTGCCTGTGCATGTGTCTGTGACTGTGCGCGTGTGTATCTGTGCCTGTGTGTGCCTGTGCGTGTGTCTGTGCCTGTGTGTGTGTGTATCTGTGCCTGTGTGTGCCTGTGCGTGTGTCTGTGCCTGTGTGTGTCTCTGCCTGTGTGTGTCTCTGCCTGTGTGTGCGTGTCTGTGCCTGTGTGTGTGTCTGTGCCTGTGTGTGCCTGTGCGTGTGTCTGTGCCTGTGTGTGTGTGTCTCTGCCTGTGTGTGTGTGCCTGTGTGCGTGTGTGTCTGTGTCTGTGTGCGTGTCTGTGCCTGTGTGTGTCTGTGCCTGTGTGTGTGTGTGTCTCTGCCTGTGTGTGTGTGTCTGTGTGTGTGTGGGTGTTTGTGTGTGTGTTTCTGCCTGTGTGTGGGTGTCTGTGCGTGTCTGTGCCTGTGTGTGTGTGTGTGTCTGTGCCTGTGTGTGTCTGTGCCTGTGTGTGTGTGTGTCTGTGCCTGTGTGTGCTACTGGACTGTGATAGGGAATAATGAGACAGAACAGAGGGGTATATTTATTAAAGTGAGAGTTATTAGAAGTGGAGATGTTGTCCATAGCAACCAATCAGATTCTAGCTATTATCTTCTAGAAGGTGCTAGATAAATGATAAGTAGAATCTGGTTGCTGTGGGCAACATCTCCACTTCTAAAAACCAGCACTTTAGTAAATATACCCCAGGGCTCAGTGCAGCGATTTTGCTCTCCCAGAACATTTTAGGGAATAAAGGGATAAAACACAATAACTTTGCATCTTGGCAGCTGGTGCAGATGTAAAATGTGAAAAGAGAGTGTTAGATTTGGGAGGGGTGCGTCCACACTCAACTCTACATTACAGTGTAACAATAAAGCTGTCCACTACTTGTGGGCTACATGCAAAAGCAGCCATTATTTACCCTGCATGCGGACCTCCCCTGTTTTCCTTTCTGTACCATCTCCTCATAACAATTTATTTGCTGTATTGAAAAATTTACAATAAAAAAGTTGTTTTATCTAATGAATGAATATATTTGCCCTCCTCCCCCTTGTATTGCAGCATGCATTGCCCAGGTGCAGTTACTGGCTTTTCTCCCTGCTCAGCTGCATCAGTAATATGCCCCTATTATTATATACAGTATATCACAGTAATAGTGTACATTGTACAGCACCGGTAATATGCCCCTATTAGTATACATATCACAGTTATAGTGTACATTGTACAGCACCAGTAATATGCCCCTATTATATATATCACAGTAATAGTGTACATTGTACAGCACTGGTAATATGCCCCTATTATACATATCACAGTAATAGTGTACATTGTACAGCACCAGTAATATGCCCCTATTATAGATATCACAGTAATAGTGTACATTATACAGCACCAGTGATATGCCCCTATTATATATATCACAGTAATAGTGTACATTGTACAGCACCAGTAATATGCCCCTATTATACATATATCACAGCAATAGTGTACATTGTACAGCACCAGTAATATGCCCCTATTATATATATCACAGTAATAGTGTACATTGTACAGCACCAGTAATATGCCCCTATTATACATATATCACAGCAATAGTGTACATTGTACAGCACCAGTAATATGCTCCTATTATATATATCACAGTAATAGTGTACATTGTACAGCACCAGTAATATGCCCCTATTATATATATCACAGTAATAGTGTACATTGTACAGCACCAGTAATATGCCCCTATTATACCTATCACAGTAATAGTGTACATTGTACAGCACCAGTAATATGCCCCTATTATACCTATCACAGTAATAGTGTACATTGTACAGCACCAGTAATATGCCCCTATTATACATATATCACAGTAATAGTGTACATTGTACAGCACCAGTAATATGCCCCTATTATACATATATCACAGCAATAGTGTACATTGTACAGCACCAGTAATATGCTCCTATTATACCTATCACAGTAATAGTGTACATTGTACAGCACCAGTAATATGCCACTATTATACCTATCACAGTAATAGTGTACATTGTACAGCACCAGTAATATGCCCCTATTATACATATATCACAGCAATAGTGTACATTGTACAGCACCAGTAATATTCCCCTATTATACATATATCACAGTAATAGTGTACATTGTACAGCACCAGTAATATGCCCCTATTATACATATCACAGCAATAGTGTACATTGTACAGCACCAGTAATATTCCCCTATTATACATATATCACAGTAATAGTGTACATTGTACAGCACCAGTAATATGCCCCTATTATACATATCACAGTAATAGTGTACATTGTAGAGCACCAGTAATATGCCCCTATTATATATATCACAGTAATAGTGTACATTGTACAGCACCAGTAATATGCCCCTATTATATATATCACAGTAATAGTGTACATTGTACAGCACCAGTAATATGCCCCTATTATATATATCACAGTAATAGTGTACATTGTACAGCACCAGTAATATGCCCCTATTATATATATCACAGTAATAGTGTACATTGTACAGCACCAGTAATATGCCCCTATTATATATATCACAGTAATAGTGTACATTCTACAGCACCAGTAATATGCCCCTATTATACCTATCACAGTAATAGTGTACATTGTACAGCACCAGTAATATGCCCCTATTATACATATCACAGTAATAGTGTACATTGTACAGCACCAGTAATATGCCCCTATTATACATATATCACAGTAATAGTGTACATTGTACAGCACCAGTAATATGCCCCTATTATATATATCACAGTAATAGTGTACATTGTACAGCACCAGTAATATGCCCCTATTATACCTATCACAGTAATAGTGTACATTGTACAGCACCAGTAATATGCCCCTATTATATATATCACAGTAATAGTGTACATTGTACAGTACCAGTAATATGCCCCTATTATACCTATCACAGTAATAGTGTACATTGTACAGCACCAGTAATATGCCCCTATTATACCTATCACAGTAATAGTGTACATTGTACAGCACCAGTAATATGCCCCCATTATATATATCACAGTAATAGTGTACATTGTACAGCACCAGTAATATGCCCCTATTATATATATCACAGTAATAGTGTACATTGTACAGCACCAGTAATATGCCCCTATTATACCTATCACAGTAATAGTGTACATTGTACAGCACCAGTAATAGGCCCCTATTATACCTATCACAGTAATAGTGTACATTGTACAGCACCAGTAATATGCCCCTATTATACCTATCACAGTAATAGTGTACATTGTACAGCACCAGTAATATGCCCCTATTATACCTATCACAGTAATAGTGTACATTGTACAGCACCAGTAATATGCCCCTATTATATATATCACAGTAATAGTGTACATTGTACAGCACCAGTAATATGCCCCTATTATATATATCACAGTAATAGTGTACATTGTACAGCACCAGGGATATACCCCTATTATATATATCACAGTAATAGTGTACATTGTACAGCACCAGGGATATGCCCCTATTATATATATATCACAGTAATAGTGTACATTGTACAGCACCAGTAATATGCCCCTATTATATATATCACAGTAATAGTGTACATTGTACAGCACCAGTAATATGCCCCTATTATACCTATCACAGTAATAGTGTACATTGTACAGCACCAGTAATATGCCCCTATTATACCTATCACAGTAATAGTGTACATTGTACAGCACCAGTAATATGCCCCCATTATATACATCACAGTAATAGTGTACATTGTACAGCACCAGTAATATGCCCCCATTATATATATCACAGTAATAGTGTACATTGTACAGCACCAGTAATATGCCCCTATTATATATATCACAGTAATAGTGTACATTGTACAGCACCAGTAATATGCCCCTATTATATATATCACAGTAATAGTGTACATTGTACAGCACCAGTAATATGCCCCTATTATACCTATCACAGTAATAGTGTACATTGTACAGCACCAGTAATATGCCCCCATTATATACATCACAGTAATAGTGTACATTGTACAGCACCAGTAATATGCCCCCATTATATATATCACAGTAATAGTGTACATTGTACAGCACCAGTAATATGCCCCTATTATATATATCACAGTAATAGTGTACATTGTACAGCACCAGTAATATGCCCCTATTATATATATCACAGTAATAGTGTACATTGTACAGCACCAGTAATATGCCCCTATTATATATATCACAGTAATAGTGTACATTGTACAGCACCAGTAATATGCCCCTTTTATACCTATCACAGTAATAGTGTACATTGTACAGCACCAGTAATATGCCCCTATTATATATATCACAGTAATAGTGTACATTGTACAGCACCAGTAATATGCCCCTATTATATATATCACAGTAATAGTGTACATTGTACAGCACCAGTAATATGCCCCTATTATACCTATCACAGTAATAGTGTACATTGTACAGCACCAGTAATATGCCCCTATTATACCTATCACAGTAATAGTGTACATTGTACAGCACCAGTAATATGCCCCTTTTATACCTATCACAGTAATAGTGTACATTGTACAGCACCAGTAATATGCCCCTATTATACCTATCACAGTAATAGTGTACATTGTACAGCACCAGTAATATGCCCCTATTATATATATCACAGTAATAGTGTACATTGTACAGCACCAGTAATATGCCCCTATTATATATATCACAGTAATAGTGTACATTGTACAGCACCAGTAATATGCCCCTATTATACCTATCACAGTAATAGTGTACATTGTACAGCACCAGTAATATGCCCCTATTATATATATCACAGTAATAGTGTACATTGTACAGCACCAGTAATATGCCCCTATTATACCTATCACAGTAATAGTGTACATTGTACAGCACCAGTAATAGGCCCCTTTTATACCTATCACAGTAATAGTGTACATTGTACATCACCAGTAATAGGCCCCTATTATACCTATCACAGTAATAGTGTACATTGTACAGCACCAGTAATATGCCCCTATTATATATATCACAGTAATAGTGTACATTGTACAGCACCAGTAATATGCCCCTATTATATATATCACAGTAATAGTGTACATTGTACAGCACCAGTAATATGCCCCTATTATATATATCACAGTAATAGTGTACATTGTACAGCACCAGTAATATGCCCCTATTATACCTATCACAGTAATAGTGTACATTGTACAGCACCAGTAATATGCCCCTATTATACCTATCACAGTAATAGTGTACATTGTACAGCACCGGTAATATGCCCCTATTATACCTATCACAGTAATAGTGTACATTGTACAGCACCGGTAATATGCCCCTATTATACCTATCACAGTAATAGTGTACATTGTACAGCACCAGTAATATGCCCCTATTATACCTATCACAGTAATAGTGTACATTGTACAGCACCAGTAATATGCCCCTATTATACCTATCACAGTAATAGTGTACATTGTACAGCACCAGTAATATGCCCCTATTATACCTATCACAGTAATAGTGTACATTGTACAGCACCAGTAATATGCCCCTATTATACCTATCACAGTAATAGTGTACATTGTACAGCACCAGTAATATATCACAGTAATAGTGTACATTGTACAGCACCAGTTATATGCCCCTATTATATATATCACAGTAATAGTGTACATTGTACAGCACCAGTAATATGCCCCTATTATACCTATCACAGTAATAGTGTACATTGTACAGCACCAGTAATATGCCCCTATTATACCTATCACAGTAATAGTGTACATTGTACAGCACCAGTAATATGCCCCTATTATATATATCACAGTAATAGTGTACATTGTACAGCACCGGTAATATGCCCCTATTATACCTATCACAGTAATAGTGTACATTGTACAGCACCAGTAATATGCCCCTATTATACCTATCACAGTAATAGTGTACATTGTACAGCACCAGTAATATGCCCCTATTATACCTATCACAGTAATAGTGTACATTGTACAGCACCAGTAATATGCCCCTATTAGTATATATATATCACAGTAATAGTGTACATTGTACAGCACCAGTGATATGCCCCTATTATATATATCACAGTAATAGTGTACATTGTACAGCACCAGTAATAGGCCCCTATTATATATATCACAGTAATAGTGTACATTGTACAGCACCAGTAATATGCCCCTATTATATATATCACAGTAATAGTGTACATTGTACAGCACCAGTAATATGCCCCTATTATATATATCACAGTAATAGTGTACATTGTACAGCACCAGTGATATACCCCTATTATATATATCACAGTAATAGTGTACATTGTACAGCACCAGTAATATGCCCTTATTATATATATCACAGTAATAGTGTACATTGTACAGCACCAGTAATATGCCCCTATTATACCTATCACAGTAATAGTGTACATTGTACAGCACCAGTAATATGCCCCTATTATACCTATCACAGTAATAGTGTACATTGTACAGCACCGGTAATATGCCCCTATTATACCTATCACAGTAATAGTGTACATTGTACAGCACCAGTAATATGCCCCTATTATATATATCACAGTAATAGTGTACATTGTACAGCACCAGTAATATGCCCCTATTATACCTATCACAGTAATAGTGTACATTGTACAGCACCAGTAATATGCCCCTATTATACCTATCACAGTAATAGTGTACATTGTACAGCATCGGTAATATGCCCCTATTATATATATCACAGTAATAGTGTACATTGTACAGCACCAGTAATATGCCCCTATTATATATATCACAGTAATAGTGTACATTGTACAGCACCAGTAATATGCCCCTATTATACATATCACAGTAATAGTGTACATTGTACAGCACCAGTGATATGCCCCTATTATATATATCACAGTAATAGTGTACATTGTACAGCACCAGTAATATGCCCCTATTATATATATCACAGTAATAGTGTACATTGTACAGCACCAGTAATATGCCCCTATTATATATATCACAGTAATAGTGTAGATTGTACAGCACCAGTAATATGCCCCTATTATACATATCACAGTAATAGTGTACATTGTACAGCACCAGTAATATGCCCCAATTATACATATCACAGTAATAGTGTACATTGTACAGCACCAGTAATATGCCCCTATTAGTATATATATCACAGTAATAGTGTACATTGTACAGCACCAGTTATATGCCCCTATTATATATATCACAGTAATAGTGTACATTGTACAGCACCAGTAATATGCCCCTATTATATATATCACAGTAATAGTGTACATTGTACAGTACCAGTAATATGCCCCCATTAGTATACATATCACAGTAATAGTGTACATTGTACAGCACCAGTAATATGCCCCTATTATACCTATCACAGTAATAGTGTACATTGTACAGCACCAGTAATATGCCCCTATTATACCTATCACAGTAATAGTGTACATTGTACAGCACCAGTGATATGCCTCTACTATATATATCACAGTAATAGTGTACATTGTACAGCACCAGTAATATGCCCCTATTATATATATCACAGTAACAGTGTACATTGTACAGCACCAGTAATATGCCCCTATTATATATATCACAGTAATAGTGTACATTGTACAGCACCAGTAATATGCCCCTATTATACCTATCACAGTAATAGTGTACATTGTACAGCACCAGTAATATGCCCCTATTATACCTATCACAGTAATAGTGTACATTGTACAGCACCAGTAATATGCCCCCATTATATACATCACAGTAATAGTGTACATTGTACAGCACCAGTAATATGCCCCCATTATATATATCACAGTAATAGTGTACATTGTACAGCACCAGTAATATGCCCCTATTATATATATCACAGTAATAGTGTACATTGTACAGCACCAGTAATATGCCCCTATTATATATATCACAGTAATAGTGTACATTGTACAGCACCAGTAATATGCCCCTATTATACCTATCACAGTAATAGTGTACATTGTACAGCACCAGTAATATGCCCCCATTATATACATCACAGTAATAGTGTACATTGTACAGCACCAGTAATATGCCCCCATTATATATATCACAGTAATAGTGTACATTGTACAGCACCAGTAATATGCCCCTATTATATATATCACAGTAATAGTGTACATTGTACAGCACCAGTAATATGCCCCTATTATATATATCACAGTAATAGTGTACATTGTACAGCACCAGTAATATGCCCCTATTATATATATCACAGTAATAGTGTACATTGTACAGCACCAGTAATATGCCCCTTTTATACCTATCACAGTAATAGTGTACATTGTACAGCACCAGTAATATGCCCCTATTATATATATCACAGTAATAGTGTACATTGTACAGCACCAGTAATATGCCCCTATTATATATATCACAGTAATAGTGTACATTGTACAGCACCAGTAATATGCCCCTATTATACCTATCACAGTAATAGTGTACATTGTACAGCACCAGTAATATGCCCCTATTATACCTATCACAGTAATAGTGTACATTGTACAGCACCAGTAATATGCCCCTTTTATACCTATCACAGTAATAGTGTACATTGTACAGCACCAGTAATATGCCCCTATTATACCTATCACAGTAATAGTGTACATTGTACAGCACCAGTAATATGCCCCTATTATATATATCACAGTAATAGTGTACATTGTACAGCACCAGTAATATGCCCCTATTATATATATCACAGTAATAGTGTACATTGTACAGCACCAGTAATATGCCCCTATTATACCTATCACAGTAATAGTGTACATTGTACAGCACCAGTAATATGCCCCTATTATATATATCACAGTAATAGTGTACATTGTACAGCACCAGTAATATGCCCCTATTATACCTATCACAGTAATAGTGTACATTGTACAGCACCAGTAATAGGCCCCTTTTATACCTATCACAGTAATAGTGTACATTGTACATCACCAGTAATAGGCCCCTATTATACCTATCACAGTAATAGTGTACATTGTACAGCACCAGTAATATGCCCCTATTATATATATCACAGTAATAGTGTACATTGTACAGCACCAGTAATATGCCCCTATTATATATATCACAGTAATAGTGTACATTGTACAGCACCAGTAATATGCCCCTATTATATATATCACAGTAATAGTGTACATTGTACAGCACCAGTAATATGCCCCTATTATACCTATCACAGTAATAGTGTACATTGTACAGCACCAGTAATATGCCCCTATTATACCTATCACAGTAATAGTGTACATTGTACAGCACCGGTAATATGCCCCTATTATACCTATCACAGTAATAGTGTACATTGTACAGCACCGGTAATATGCCCCTATTATACCTATCACAGTAATAGTGTACATTGTACAGCACCGGTAATATGCCCCTATTATACCTATCACAGTAATAGTGTACATTGTACAGCACCAGTAATATGCCCCTATTATACCTATCACAGTAATAGTGTACATTGTACAGCACCAGTAATATGCCCCTATTATACCTATCACAGTAATAGTGTACATTGTACAGCACCAGTAATATGCCCCTATTATACCTATCACAGTAATAGTGTACATTGTACAGCACCAGTAATATGCCCCTATTATACCTATCACAGTAATAGTGTACATTGTACAGCACCAGTAATATATCACAGTAATAGTGTACATTGTACAGCACCAGTTATATGCCCCTATTATATATATCACAGTAATAGTGTACATTGTACAGCACCAGTAATATGCCCCTATTATACCTATCACAGTAATAGTGTACATTGTACAGCACCAGTAATATGCCCCTATTATACCTATCACAGTAATAGTGTACATTGTACAGCACCAGTAATATGCCCCTATTATATATATCACAGTAATAGTGTACATTGTACAGCACCGGTAATATGCCCCTATTATACCTATCACAGTAATAGTGTACATTGTACAGCACCAGTAATATGCCCCTATTATACCTATCACAGTAATAGTGTACATTGTACAGCACCAGTAATATGCCCCTATTATACCTATCACAGTAATAGTGTACATTGTACAGCACCAGTAATATGCCCCTATTAGTATATATATATCACAGTAATAGTGTACATTGTACAGCACCAGTGATATGCCCCTATTATATATATCACAGTAATAGTGTACATTGTACAGCACCAGTAATAGGCCCCTATTATATATATCACAGTAATAGTGTACATTGTACAGCACCAGTAATATGCCCCTATTATATATATCACAGTAATAGTGTACATTGTACAGCACCAGTAATATGCCCCTATTATATATATCACAGTAATAGTGTACATTGTACAGCACCAGTGATATACCCCTATTATATATATCACAGTAATAGTGTACATTGTACAGCACCAGTAATATGCCCTTATTATATATATCACAGTAATAGTGTACATTGTACAGCACCAGTAATATGCCCCTATTATACCTATCACAGTAATAGTGTACATTGTACAGCACCGGTAATATGCCCCTATTATACCTATCACAGTAATAGTGTACATTGTACAGCACCAGTAATATGCCCCTATTATATATATCACAGTAATAGTGTACATTGTACAGCACCAGTAATATGCCCCTATTATACCTATCACAGTAATAGTGTACATTGTACAGCACCAGTAATATGCCCCTATTATACCTATCACAGTAATAGTGTACATTGTACAGCATCGGTAATATGCCCCTATTATATATATCACAGTAATAGTGTACATTGTACAGCACCAGTAATATGCCCCTATTATATATATCACAGTAATAGTGTACATTGTACAGCACCAGTAATATGCCCCTATTACACATATCACAGTAATAGTGTACATTGTACAGCACCAGTGATATGCCCCTATTATATATATCACAGTAATAGTGTACATTGTACA
Organism: Taudactylus pleione; assembly: GCA_031769625.1. Lineage (NCBI taxonomy): Eukaryota > Metazoa > Chordata > Amphibia > Anura > Myobatrachidae > Taudactylus > Taudactylus pleione. Next base: position 4,164,956 of record JAUIMM010000874.1, read on the forward strand.
GCACCAGTAATATGCCCCTATTATATATATCACAGTAATAGTGTACATTGTACAGCACCAGTAATATGCCCCTATTATATATATCACAGTAATAGTGTAGATTGTACAGCACCAGTAATATGCCCCTATTATACATATCACAGTAATAGTGTACATTGTACAGCACCAGTAATATGCCCCAATTATACATATCACAGTAATAGTGTACATTGTACAGCACCAGTAATATGCCCCTATTAGTATATATATCACAGTAATAGTGTACATTGTACAGCACCAGTTATATGCCCCTATTATATATATCACAGTAATAGTGTACATTGTACAGCACCAGTGATATGCCCCTATTAGTATATATATCACAGTAATAGTGTACATTGTACAGCACCAGTTATATGCCCCTATTATATATATCACAGTAATAGTGTACATTGTACAGCACCAGTAATATGCCCCTATTATATATATCACAGTAATAGTGTACATTGTACAGTACCAGTAATATGCCCCCATTAGTATACATATCACAGTAATAGTGTACATTGTACAGCACCAGTAATATGCCCCTATTATACCTATCACAGTAATAGTGTACATTGTACAGCACCAGTAATATGCCCCTATTATACCTATCACAGTAATAGTGTACATTGTACAGCACCAGTGATATGCCTCTACTATATATATCACAGTAATAGTGTACATTGTACAGCACCAGTAATATGCCCCTATTATATATATCACAGTAATAGTGTACATTGTACAGCACCAGTAATATGCCCCTATTATACCTATCACAGTAATAGTGTACATTGTACAGCACCAGTGATATGCCCCCATTATATATATCACAGTAATAGTGTACATTGTACAGCACCAGTAATATGCCCCTATTATATATATCACAGTAATAGTGTACATTGTACAGCACCAGTAATATGCCCCTATTATATATATCACAGTAATAGTGTACATTGTACAGCACCAGTAATATGCCCCTATTATATATATCACAGTAATAGTGTACATTGTACAGCACCAGTAATATGCCCCTATTATACCTATCACAGTAATAGTGTACATTGTACAGCACCAGTAATATGCCCCTATTATATATATCACAGTAATAGTGTACATTGTACAGCACCAGTAATATGCCCCTTTTATACCTATCACAGTAATAGTGTACATTGTACAGCACCAGTAATATGCCCCTATTATACCTATCACAGTAATAGTGTACATTGTACAGCACCAGTAATATGCCCCTATTATACCTATCACAGTAATAGTGTACATTGTACAGCACCAGTAATATGCCCCTATTATATATATCACAGTAATAGTGTACATTGTACAGCACCAGTAATATGCCCCTATTATATATATCACAGTAATAGTGTACATTGTACAGCACCAGTAATATGCCCCTATTATATATATCACAGTAATAGTGTACATTGTACAGCACCAGTAATATGCCCCTATTATACCTATCACAGTAATAGTGTACATTGTACAGCACCAGTAATATGCCCCTTTTATACCTATCACAGTAATAGTGTACATTGTACAGCACCAGTAATAGGCCCCTATTATACCTATCACAGTAATAGTGTACATTGTACAGCACCAGTAATATGCCCCTATTATATATATCACAGTAATAGTGTACATTGTACAGCACCAGTAATATGCCCCTATTATATATATCACAGTAATAGTGTACATTGTACAGCACCAGTAATATGCCCCTATTATACCTATCACAGTAATAGTGTACATTGTACAGCACCAGTAATATGCCCCTATTATACCTATCACAGTAATAGTGTACATTGTACAGCACCAGTAATATGCCCCTATTATATATATCACAGTAATAGTGTACATTGTACTGCACCGGTAATATGCCCCTATTATACCTATCACAGTAATAGTGTACATTGTACAGCACCGGTAATATGCCCCTATTATACCTATCACAGTAATAGTGTACATTGTACAGCACCGGTAATATGCCCCTATTATACCTATCACAGTAATAGTGTACATTGTACAGCACCAGTAATATGCCCCTATTATACCTATCACAGTAATAGTGTACATTGTACAGCACCAGTTATATGCCCCTATTATATATATCACAGTAATAGTGTACATTGTACAGCACCAGTAATATGCCCCTATTATACCTATCACAGTAATAGTGTACATTGTACAGCACCAGTAATATGCCCCTATTATATATATCACAGTAATAGTGTACATTGTACAGCACCAGTAATATGCCCCTATTATATATATCACAGTAATAGTGTACATTGTACAGCACCAGTGATATACCCCTATTATATATATCACAGTAATAGTGTACATTGTACAGCACCAGTAATATGCCCCTATTATATATATCACAGTAATAGTGTAGATTGTACAGCACCAGTAATATGCCCCTATTATACATATCACAGTAATAGTGTACATTGTACAGCACCAGTAATATGCCCCAATTATACATATCACAGTAATAGTGTACATTGTACAGCACCAGTAATATGCCCCTATTAGTATATATATCACAGTAATAGTGTACATTGTACAGCACCAGTTATATGCCCCTATTATATATATCACAGTAATAGTGTACATTGTACAGCACCAGGGATATGCCCCTATTATATATATATCACAGTAATAGTGTACATTGTACAGCACCAGTAATATGCCCCTATTATATATATCACAGTAATAGTGTACATTGTACAGCACCAGTAATATGCCCCTATTATACCTATCACAGTAATAGTGTACATTGTACAGCACCAGTAATATGCCTCTACTATATATATCACAGTAGTAGTGTACATTGTACAGCACCAGTAATATGCCCCTATTATACCTATCACAGTAATAGTGTACATTGTACAGCACCAGTAATATGCCCCTATTATATATATCACAGTAATAGTGTACATTGTACAGCACCAGTAATATGCCCCTATTATACCTATCACAGTAATAGTGTACATTGTACAGCACCAGTAATATGCCCCTATTATATATATCACAGTAATAGTGTACATTGTACAGCACCAGTAATATGCCCCTATTATACCTATCACAGTAATAGTGTACATTGTACAGCACCAGTGATATGCCCCCATTATATATATCACAGTAATAGTGTACATTGTACAGCACCAGTAATATGCCCCTATTATATATATCACAGTAATAGTGTACATTGTACAGCACCAGTAATATGCCCCTATTATATATATCACAGTAATAGTGTACATTGTACAGCACCAGTAATATGCCCCTATTATATATATCACAGTAATAGTGTACATTGTACAGCACCAGTAATATGCCCCTATTATACCTATCACAGTAATAGTGTACATTGTACAGCACCAGTAATATGCCCCTATTATATATATCACAGTAATAGTGTACATTGTACAGCACCAGTAATATGCCCCTTTTATACCTATCACAGTAATAGTGTACATTGTACAGCACCAGTAATATGCCCCTATTATACCTATCACAGTAATAGTGTACATTGTACAGCACCAGTAATATGCCCCTATTATATATATCACAGTAATAGTGTACATTGTACAGCACCAGTAATATGCCCCTATTATACCTATCACAGTAATAGTGTACATTGTACAGCACCAGTAATATGCCCCTATTATATATATCACAGTAATAGTGTACATTGTACAGCACCAGTAATATGCCCCTATTATACCTATCACAGTAATAGTGTACATTGTACAGCACCAGTAATATGCCCCTATTATACCTATCACAGTAATAGTGTACATTGTACAGCACCAGTAATATGCCCCTATTATACATATCACAGTAATAGTGTACATTGTACTGCACCAGTAATATGCCCCTATTATACCTATCACAGTAATAGTGTACATTGTACAGCACCGGTAATATGCCCCTATTATACCTATCACAGTAATAGTGTACATTGTACAGCACCGGTAATATGCCCCTATTATACCTATCACAGTAATAGTGTACATTGTACAGCACCAGTAATATGCCCCTATTATACCTATCACAGTAATAGTGTACATTGTACAGCACCAGTAATATGCCCCTATTATACCTATCACAGTAATAGTGTACATTGTACAGCACCAGTAATATGCCCCTATTATACCTATCACAGTAATAGTGTACATTGTACAGCACCAGTAATATGCCCCTATTATACATATCACAGTAATAGTGTACATTGTACTGCACCAGTAATATGCCCCTATTATACCTATCACAGTAATAGTGTACATTGTACAGCACCGGTAATATGCCCCTATTATACCTATCACAGTAATAGTGTACATTGTACAGCACCGGTAATATGCCCCTATTATACCTATCACAGTAATAGTGTACATTGTACAGCACCAGTAATATGCCCCTATTATACCTATCACAGTAATAGTGTACATTGTACAGCACCAGTTATATGCCCCTATTATATATATCACAGTAATAGTGTACATTGTACAGCACCAGTAATATGCCCCTATTATACCTATCACAGTAATAGTGTACATTGTACAGCACCAGTAATATGCCCCTATTATATATATCACAGTAATAGTGTACATTGTACAGCACCAGTAATATGCCCCTATTATACCTATCACAGTAATAGTGTACATTGTACAGCACCAGTAATAGGCCCCTATTATACCTATCACAGTAATAGTGTACATTGTACAGCACCAGTAATATGCCCCTATTATATATATCACAGTAATAGTGTACATTGTACAGCACCAGTAATATGCCCCTATTATATATATCACAGTAATAGTGTACATTGTACAGCACCAGTAATATGCCCCTATTATACCTATCACAGTAATAGTGTACATTGTACAGCACCAGTAATATGCCCCTATTATACCTATCACAGTAATAGTGTACATTGTACAGCACCAGTAATATGCCCCTATTATATATATCACAGTAATAGTGTACATTGTACTGCACCGGTAATATGCCCCTATTATACCTATCACAGTAATAGTGTACATTGTACAGCACCGGTAATATGCCCCTATTATACCTATCACAGTAATAGTGTACATTGTACAGCACCGGTAATATGCCCCTATTATACCTATCACAGTAATAGTGTACATTGTACAGCACCAGTAATATGCCCCTATTATACCTATCACAGTAATAGTGTACATTGTACAGCACCAGTTATATGCCCCTATTATATATATCACAGTAATAGTGTACATTGTACAGCACCAGTAATATGCCCCTATTATACCTATCACAGTAATAGTGTACATTGTACAGCACCAGTAATATGCCCCTATTATATATATCACAGTAATAGTGTACATTGTACAGCACCAGTAATATGCCCCTATTATATATATCACAGTAATAGTGTACATTGTACAGCACCAGTGATATACCCCTATTATATATATCACAGTAATAGTGTACATTGTACAGCACCAGTAATATGCCCCTATTATATATATCACAGTAATAGTGTAGATTGTACAGCACCAGTAATATGCCCCTATTATACATATCACAGTAATAGTGTACATTGTACAGCACCAGTAATATGCCCCAATTATACATATCACAGTAATAGTGTACATTGTACAGCACCAGTAATATGCCCCTATTAGTATATATATCACAGTAATAGTGTACATTGTACAGCACCAGTTATATGCCCCTATTATATATATCACAGTAATAGTGTACATTGTACAGCACCAGGGATATGCCCCTATTATATATATATCACAGTAATAGTGTACATTGTACAGCACCAGTAATATGCCCCTATTATATATATCACAGTAATAGTGTACATTGTACAGCACCAGTAATATGCCCCTATTATACCTATCACAGTAATAGTGTACATTGTACAGCACCAGTAATATGCCTCTACTATATATATCACAGTAGTAGTGTACATTGTACAGCACCAGTAATATGCCCCTATTATACCTATCACAGTAATAGTGTACATTGTACAGCACCAGTAATATGCCCCTATTATATATATCACAGTAATAGTGTACATTGTACAGCACCAGTAATATGCCCCTATTATACCTATCACAGTAATAGTGTACATTGTACAGCACCAGTAATATGCCCCTATTATATATATCACAGTAATAGTGTACATTGTACAGCACCAGTAATATGCCCCTATTATACCTATCACAGTAATAGTGTACATTGTACAGCACCAGTGATATGCCCCCATTATATATATCACAGTAATAGTGTACATTGTACAGCACCAGTAATATGCCCCTATTATATATATCACAGTAATAGTGTACATTGTACAGCACCAGTAATATGCCCCTATTATATATATCACAGTAATAGTGTACATTGTACAGCACCAGTAATATGCCCCTATTATATATATCACAGTAATAGTGTACATTGTACAGCACCAGTAATATGCCCCTATTATACCTATCACAGTAATAGTGTACATTGTACAGCACCAGTAATATGCCCCTATTATATATATCACAGTAATAGTGTACATTGTACAGCACCAGTAATATGCCCCTTTTATACCTATCACAGTAATAGTGTACATTGTACAGCACCAGTAATATGCCCCTATTATACCTATCACAGTAATAGTGTACATTGTACAGCACCAGTAATATGCCCCTATTATATATATCACAGTAATAGTGTACATTGTACAGCACCAGTAATATGCCCCTATTATACCTATCACAGTAATAGTGTACATTGTACAGCACCAGTAATATGCCCCTATTATATATATCACAGTAATAGTGTACATTGTACAGCACCAGTAATATGCCCCTATTATACCTATCACAGTAATAGTGTACATTGTACAGCACCAGTAATATGCCCCTATTATACCTATCACAGTAATAGTGTACATTGTACAGCACCAGTAATATGCCCCTATTATACATATCACAGTAATAGTGTACATTGTACTGCACCAGTAATATGCCCCTATTATACCTATCACAGTAATAGTGTACATTGTACAGCACCGGTAATATGCCCCTATTATACCTATCACAGTAATAGTGTACATTGTACAGCACCGGTAATATGCCCCTATTATACCTATCACAGTAATAGTGTACATTGTACAGCACCAGTAATATGCCCCTATTATACCTATCACAGTAATAGTGTACATTGTACAGCACCAGTAATATGCCCCTATTATACCTATCACAGTAATAGTGTACATTGTACAGCACCAGTAATATGCCCCTATTATACCTATCACAGTAATAGTGTACATTGTACAGCACCAGTAATATGCCCCTATTATACATATCACAGTAATAGTGTACATTGTACTGCACCAGTAATATGCCCCTATTATACCTATCACAGTAATAGTGTACATTGTACAGCACCGGTAATATGCCCCTATTATACCTATCACAGTAATAGTGTACATTGTACAGCACCGGTAATATGCCCCTATTATACCTATCACAGTAATAGTGTACATTGTACAGCACCAGTAATATGCCCCTATTATACCTATCACAGTAATAGTGTACATTGTACAGCACCAGTTATATGCCCCTATTATATATATCACAGTAATAGTGTACATTGTACAGCACCAGTAATATGCCCCTATTATACCTATCACAGTAATAGTGTACATTGTACAGCACCAGTAATATGCCCCTATTATATATATCACAGTAATAGTGTACATTGTACAGCACCAGTAATATGCCCCTATTATACCTATCACAGTAATAGTGTACATTGTACAGCACCGGTAATATGCCCCTATTATATATATCACAGTAATAGTGTACATTGTACAGCACCAGTGATATACCCCTATTATATATATCACAGTAATAGTGTACATTGTACAGCACCAGGGATATGCCCCTATTATATATATATCACAGTAATAGTGTACATTGTACAGCACCAGTAATATGCCCCTATTATATATATCACAGTAATAGTGTACATTGTACAGCACCAGTAATATGCCCCTATTATACCTATCACAGTAATAGTGTACATTGTACAGCATCGGTAATATGCCCCTATTATATATATCACAGTAATAGTGTACATTGTACAGCACCAGTAATATGCCCCTATTATATATATCACAGTAATAGTGTACATTGTACAGCACCAGTAATATGCCCCTATTATACATATCACAGTAATAGTGTACATTGTACAGCACCAGTGATATGCCCCTATTATATATATCACAGTAATAGTGTACATTGTACAGCACCAGTAATATGCCCCTATTATACCTATCACAGTAATAGTGTACATTGTACAGCACCAGTAATATGCCCCTATTATACATATCACAGTAATAGTGTACATTGTACAGCACCAGTAATATGCCCCTATTATACCTATCACAGTAATAGTGTACATTGTACAGCACCAGTAATATGCCCCTATTATACATATCACAGTAATAGTGTACATTGTACAGCACCAGTAATATGCCCCTATTAGTATATATATCACAGTAATAGTGTACATTGTACAGCACCAGTTATATGCCCCTATTATATATATCACAGTAATAGTGTAAATTGTACAGCACCAGTGATATGCCCCTATTAGTATATATATCACAGTAATAGTGTACATTGTACAGCACCAGTAATATGCCCCTATTATATATATCACAGTAATAGTGTACATTGTACAGCACCAGTAATATGCCCCTATTATATATATCACAGTAATAGTGTACATTGTACAGCACCAGTAATATTCCCCTATTATATATATCACAGTAATAGTGTACATTGTACAGCACCAGTAATATGCCCCTATTATACATATCACAGTAATAGTGTACATTGTACAGCACCAGTAATATGCCCCTATTATACATATCACAGTAATAGTGTACATTGTACAGCACCAGTAATATGCCCCTATTAGTATATATATCACAGTAATAGTGTACATTGTACAGCACCAGTTATATGCCCCTATTATATATATCACAGTAATAGTGTACATTGTACAGCACCAGTGATATGCCCCTATTAGTATATATATCACAGTAATAGTGTACATTGTACAGCACCAGTAATATGCCCCTATTATATATATCACAGTAATAGTGTACATTGTACAGCACCAGTAATATGCCCCTATTATATATATCACAGTAATAGTGTACATTGTACAGCACCAGTAATATGCCCCTTTTATACCTATCACAGTAATAGTGTACATTGTACAGCACCAGTAATATGCCCCTATTATACCTATCACAGTAATAGTGTACATTGTACAGCACCAGTAATATGCCCCTATTATATATATCACAGTAATAGTGTACATTGTACAGCACCAGTAATATGCCCCTATTATACCTATCACAGTAATAGTGTACATTGTACAGCACCAGTAATATGCCCCTATTATACCTATCACAGTAATAGTGTACATTGTACAGCACCAGTAATAGGCCCCTATTATATATATCACAGTAATAGTGTACATTGTACAGCACCAGTAATAGGCCCCTATTATACCTATCACAGTAATAGTGTACATTGTACAGCACCAGTAATATGCCCCTATTATATATATCACAGTAATAGTGTACATTGTACAGCACCAGTAATATGCCCCTATTATACCTATCACAGTAATAGTGTACATTGTACAGCACCAGTAATATGCCCCTATTATATATATCACAGTAATAGTGTACATTGTACAGCACCAGTAATATGCCCCTATTATACCTATCACAGTAATAGTGTACATTGTACAGCACCAGTAATATGCCCCTATTATACCTATCACAGTAATAGTGTACATTGTACAGCATCGGTAATATGCCCCTATTATACCTATCACAGTAATAGTGTACATTGTACAGCACCAGTAATATGCCCCTATTATACCTATCACAGTAATAGTGTACATTGTACAGCACCAGTAATATGCCCCTATTATACCTATCACAGTAATAGTGTACATTGTACAGCACCAGTAATATGCCCCTATTAGTATATATATATCACAGTAATAGTGTACATTGTACAGCACCAGTTATATGCCCCTATTATATATATCACAGTAATAGTGTACATTGTACAGCACCAGTAATATGCCCCTATTATACCTATCACAGTAATAGTGTACATTGTACAGCACCAGTAATATGCCCCTATTATATATATCACAGTAATAGTGTACATTGTACAGCACCAGTAATATGCCCCTATTATATATATCACAGTAATAGTGTACATTGTACAGCACCAGTGATATACCCCTATTATATATATCACAGTAATAGTGTACATTGTACAGCACCAGTAATATGCCCCTATTATATATATCACAGTAATAGTGTACATTGTACAGCACCAGTAATATGCCCCTATTATACCTATCACAGTAATAGTGTACATTGTACAGCACCAGTAATATGCCCCTATTATACCTATCACAGTAATAGTGTACATTGTACAGCACCGGTAATATGCCCCTATTATACCTATCACAGTAATAGTGTACATTGTACAGCACCAGTAATATGCCCCTATTATATATATCACAGTAATAGTGTACATTGTACAGCATCGGTAATATGCCCCTATTATATATATCACAGTAATAGTGTACATTGTACAGCACCAGTAATATGCCCCTATTATATATATCACAGTAATAGTGTACATTGTACAGCACCAGTAATATGCCCCTATTATACATATCACAGTAATAGTGTACATTGTACAGCAACAGTAATATGCCCCAATTATACATATCACAGTAATAGTGTACATTGTACAGCACCAGTAATATGCCCCTATTAGTATATATATCACAGTAATAGTGTACATTGTACAGCACCAGTTATATGCCCCTATTATATATATCACAGTAATAGTGTACATTGTACAGCACCAGTGATATGCCCCTATTAGTATATATATCACAGTAATAGTGTACATTGTACAGCACCAGTTATATGCCCCTATTATATATATCACAGTAATAGTGTACATTGTACAGCACCAGTAATATGCCCCTATTATATATATCACAGTAATAGTGTACATTGTACAGCACCAGTAATATGCCCCCATTAGTATACATATCACAGTAATAGTGTACATTGTACAGCACCAGTAATATGCCCCTATTATATATATCACAGTAATAGTGTACATTGTACAGCACCAGTAATATGCCCCTATTATACCTATCACAGTAATAGTGTACATTGTACAGCACCAGTAATATGCCCCTTTTATATATATCACAGTAATAGTGTACATTGTACAGCACCAGTAATATGCCCCTATTATACCTATCACAGTAATAGTGTACATTGTACAGCACCAGTAATATGCCCCTATTATATATATCACAGTAATAGTGTACATTGTACAGCACCAGTAATATGCCCCTATTATACCTATCACAGTAAAAGTGTACATTGTACAGCACCAGTAATATGCCCCTATTATACCTATCACAGTAATAGTGTACATTGTACAGCACCAGTAATATGCCCCTATTATACCTATCACAGTAATAGTGTACATTGTACAGCACCAGTAATATGCCCCTATTATACCTATCACAGTAATAGTGTACATTGTACAGCACCAGTAATATGCCCCTATTATACCTATCACAGTAATAGTGTACATTGTACAGCACCAGTAATATGCCCCTATTATATATATCACAGTAATAGTGTACATTGTACAGCACCAGTAATATGCCCCTATTATACCTATCACAGTAATAGTGTACATTGTACAGCACCAGTAATATGCCCCTATTATACCTATCACAGTAATAGTGTACATTGTACAGCATCGGTAATATGCCCCTATTATACCTATCACAGTAATAGTGTACATTGTACAGCACCGGTAATATGCCCCTATTATACCTATCACAGTAATAGTGTACATTGTACAGCACCAGTAATATGCCCCTATTATACCTATCACAGTAATAGTGTACATTGTACAGCACCAGTAATATGCCCCTATTATACCTATCACAGTAATAGTGTACATTGTACAGCACCAGTAATATGCCCCTATTAGTATATATATATCACAGTAATAGTGTACATTGTACAGCACCAGTTATATGCCCCTATTATATATATCACAGTAATACTGTACATTGTACAGCACCAGTAATATGCCCCTATTATACCTATCACAGTAATAGTGTACATTGTACAGCACCAGTAATATGCCCCTATTATATATATCACAGTAATAGTGTACATTGTACAGCACCAGTAATATGCCCCTATTATATATATCACAGTAATAGTGTACATTGTACAGCACCAGTGATATACCCCTATTATATATATCACAGTAATAGTGTACATTGTACAGCACCAGTAATATGCCCCTATTATATATATCACAGTAATAGTGTACATTGTACAGCACCAGTAATATGCCCCTATTATACCTATCACAGTAATAGTGTACATTGTACAGCATCAGTAATATGCCCCTATTATACCTATCACAGTAATAGTGTACATTGTACAGCACCGGTAATATGCCCCTATTATACCTATCACAGTAATAGTGTACATTGTACAGCACCAGTAATATGCCCCTATTATATATATCACAGTAATAGTGTACATTGTACAGCACCAGTAATATGCCCCTATTATACCTATCACAGTAATAGTGTACATTGTACAGCATCGGTAATATGCCCCTATTATATATATCACAGTAATAGTGTACATTGTACAGCACCAGTAATATGCCCCTATTATATATATCACAGTAATAGTGTACATTGTACAGCACCAGTAATATGCCCCTATTATACATATCACAGTAATAGTGTACATTGTACAGCACCAGTGATATGCCCCTATTATATATATCACAGTAATAGTGTAGATTGTACAGCACCAGTAATATGCCCCTATTATACATATCACAGTAATAGTGTACATTGTACAGCACCAGTAATATGCCCCAATTATACATATCACAGTAATAGTGTACATTGTACAGCACCAGTAATATGCCCCTATTAGTATATATATCACAGTAATAGTGTACATTGTACAGCACCAGTTATATGCCCCTATTATATATATATATATCACAGTAATAGTGTACATTGTACAGCACCAGTTATATGCCCCTATTATATATATCACAGTAATAGTGTACATTGTACAGCACCAGTGATATGCCCCTATTAGTATATATATCACAGTAATAGTGTACATTGTACAGCACCAGTTATATGCCCCTATTATATATATCACAGTAATAGTGTACATTGTACAGCACCAGTAATATGCCCCTATTATATATATCACAGTAATAGTGTACATTGTACAGCACCAGTAATATGCCCCTATTATACCTATCACAGTAATAGTGTACATTGTACAGCACCAGTAATATGCCCCTATTATACCTATCACAGTAATAGTGTACATTGTACAGCACCAGTAATATGCCCCTTTTATATATATCACAGTAATAGTGTACATTGTACAGCACCAGTAATAGGCCCCTTTTATATATATCACAGTAATAGTGTACATTGTACAGCACCAGTAATATGCCCCTATTATATATATCACAGTAATAGTGTACATTGTACAGCACCAGTGACATACCCCTATTATACATATCACAGTAATAGTGTACATTGTACAGCACAAGTGATATGCCCCTATTATATCTATCACAGTAATAGTGTACATTGTACAGCACCAGTAATATGCCCCTATTATATCTATCACAGTAATAGTGTACATTGTACAGCACCAGTGATATGCCCCTATTATACCTATCACAGTAATAGTGTACATTGTACAGCACCGGTAATATGCCCCTATTATATATATCACAGTAATAGTGTACATTGTACAGCACCAGTAATATGCCCCTATTATATATATCACAGTAATAGTGTACATTGTACAGCACCAGTAATATGCCCCTATTATATATATCACAGTAATAGTGTACATTGTACAGCAGCAGTAATATGCCCCTATTATATATATCACAGTAATAGTGTACATTGTACAGCACCAGTGATATACCCCTATTATATATATCACAGAAATAGTGTACATTGTACAGCACCAGGGATATGCCCCTATTATATATATATCACAGTAATAGTGTACATTGTACAGCACCAGTAATATGCCCCTATTATATATATCACAGTAATAGTGTACATTGTACAGCACCAGTAATATGCCCTTATTATACCTATCACAGTAATAGTGTACATTGTACAGCACCAGTAATATGCCCCTATTATACCTATCACAGTAATAGTGTACATTGTACAGCACCAGTAATATGCCCCTATTATACCTATCACAGTAATAGTGTACATTGTACAGCACCAGTGATATGCCCCTATTATACCTATCACAGTAATAGTGTACATTGTACAGCACCAGTAATATGCCCCTATTATACCTATCACAGTAATAGTGTACATTGTACAGCACCAGTAATATGCCTCTACTATATATATCACAGTAATAGTGTACATTGTACAGCACCAGTAATATGCCCCTATTATATATATCACAGTAATAGTGTACATTGTACAGCACCAGTAATATGCCCCTATTATATATATCACAGTAATAGTGTACATTGTACAGCACCAGTAATATGCCCCTATTATACCTATCACAGTAATAGTGTACATTGTACAGCACCAGTAATATGCCCCTATTATACCTATCACAGTAATAGTGTACATTGTACAGCACCAGTAATATGCCCCTATTATATATATCACAGTAATAGTGTACATTGTACAGCACCAGTAATATGCCCCTATTATACCTATCACAATAATAGTGTACATTGTACAGCACCAGTAATATGCCCCTATTATATATATCACAGTAATAGTGTACATTGTACAGCACCAGTAATATGCCCCTATTATACCTATCACAGTAATAGTGTACATTGTACAGCACCAGTAATATGCCCCTTTTATATATATCACAGTAATAGTGTACATTGTACAGCACCAGTAATATGCCCCTATTATATATATCACAGTAATAGTGTACATTGTACAGCACCAGTAATATGCCCCTATTATATATATCACAGTAATAGTGTACATTGTACAGCACCAGTAATATGCCCCTATTATACCTATCACAGTAATAGTGTACATTGTACAGCACCAGTAATATGCCCCTATTATACCTATCACAGTAATAGTGTACATTGTACAGCACCAGTAATATGCCCCTATTATACATATATCACAGTAATAGTGTACATTGTACAGCACCAGTAATATGCCCCTATTATACCTATCACAGTAATAGTGTACATTGTACAGCACCAGTAATATGCCCCTATTATACCTATCACAGTAATAGTGTACATTGTACAGCACCAGTAATATGCCCCTATTATACCTATCACAGTAATAGTGTACATTGTACAGCACCAGTAATATGCCCCTATTATACCTATCACAGTAATAGTGTACATTGTACAGCACCAGTAATATGCCCCTATTATATATATCACAGTAATAGTGTACATTGTACAGCACCAGTAATATGCCCCTATTATATATATCACAGTAATAGTGTACATTGTACAGCACCAGTAATATGCCCCTATTATATATATCACAGTAATAGTGTACATTGTACAGCACCAGTAATATGCCCCTATTATACCTATCACAGTAATAGTGTACATTGTACAGCACCAGTAATATGCCCCTATTATATATATCACAGTAATAGTGTACATTGTACAGCACCAGTAATATGCCCCTTTTATACCTATCACAGTAATAGTGTACATTGTACAGCACCAGTAATATGCCCCTATTATACCTATCACAGTAATAGTGTACATTGTACAGCACCAGTAATATGCCCCTATTATATATATCACAGTAATAGTGTACATAGTACAGCACCAGTAATATGCCCCTATTATACCTATCACAGTAATAGTGTACATTGTACAGCACCAGTAATAGGCCCCTTTTATACCTATCACAGTAATAGTGTACATTGTACAGCACCAGTAATAGGCCCCTATTATACCTATCACAGTAATAGTGTACATTGTACAGCACCAGTAATATGCCCCTATTATACCTATCACAGTAATAGTGTACATTGTACAGCACCAGTAATATGCCCCTATTATATATATCACAGTAATAGTGTACATTGTACAGCACCAGTAATATGCCCCTATTATACCTATCACAGTAATAGTGTACATTGTACAGCACCAGTAATATGCCCCTATTATATATATCACAGTAATAGTGTACATTGTACAGCACCAGTAATATGCCCCTATTATACCTATCACAGTAATAGTGTACATTGTACAGCACCAGTAATATGCCCCTATTATACCTATCACAGTAATAGTGTACATTGTACAGCACCAGTAATATGCCCCTATTATATATATCACAGTAATAGTGTACATTGTACTGCACCGGTAATATGCCCCTATTATACCTATCACAGTAATAGTGTACATTGTACAGCACCGGTAATATGCCCCTATTATACCTATCACAGTAATAGTGTACATTGTACAGCACCGGTAATATGCCCCTATTATACCTATCACAGTAATAGTGTACATTGTACAGCACCAGTAATATGCCCCTATTATACCTATCACAGTAATAGTGTACATTGTACAGCACCAGTTATATGCCCCTATTATATATATCACAGTAATAGTGTACATTGTACAGCACCAGTAATATGCCCCTATTATACCTATCACAGTAATAGTGTACATTGTACAGCACCAGTAATATGCCCCTATTATATATATCACAGTAATAGTGTACATTGTACAGCACCAGTAATATGCCCCTATTATACCTATCACAGTAATAGTGTACATTGTACAGCACCAGTAATATGCCCCTATTATATATATCACAGTAATAGTGTACATTGTACAGCACCAGTAATATGCCCCTATTATATATATCACAGTAATAGTGTACATTGTACAGCACCAGTGATATACCCCTATTATATATATCACAGTAATAGTGTACATTGTACAGCACCAGTAATATGCCCCTATTATATATATCACAGTAATAGTGTACATTGTACAGCACCAGTAGTATGCCCCTATTATACCTATCACAGTAATAGTGTACATTGTACAGCACCAGTAATATGCCCCTATTATACCTATCACAGTAATAGTGTACATTGTACAGCACCGGTAATATGCCCCTATTATACCTATCACAGTAATAGTGTACATTGTACAGCACCAGTAATATGCCCCTATTATACCTATCACAGTAATAGTGTACATTGTACAGCATCGGTAATATGCCCCTATTATATATATCACAGTAATAGTGTACATTGTACAGCACCAGTAATATGCCCCTATTATATATATCACAGTAATAGTGTACATTGTACAGCACCAGTAATATGCCCCTATTATACATATCACAGTAATAGTGTACATTGTACAGCACCAGTGATATGCCCCTATTATATATATCACAGTAATAGTGTACATTGTACAGCACCAGTAATATGCCCCTATTATATATATCACAGTAATAGTGTAGATTGTACAGCACCAGTAATATGCCCCTATTATACATATCACAGTAATAGTGTACATTGTACAGCACCAGTAATATGCCCCAATTATACATATCACAGTAATAGTGTACATTGTACAGCACCAGTAATATGCCCCTATTAGTATATATATCACAGTAATAGTGTACATTGTACAGCACCAGTTATATGCCCCTATTATATATATATATATCACAGTAATAGTGTACATTGTACAGCACCAGTTATATGCCCCTATTATATATATCACAGTAATAGTGTACATTGTACAGCACCAGTGATATGCCCCTATTAGTATATATATCACAGTAATAGTGTACATTGTACAGCACCAGTTATATGCCCCTATTATATATATCACAGTAATAGTGTACATTGTACAGCACCAGTAATATGCCCCTATTATATATATCACAGTAATAGTGTACATTGTACAGCACCAGTAATATGCCCCTATTATACCTATCACAGTAATAGTGTACATTGTACAGCACCAGTAATATGCCCCTATTATACCTATCACAGTAATAGTGTACATTGTACAGCACCAGTAATATGCCCCTATTATACCTATCACAGTAATAGTGTACATTGTACAGCACCAGTAATATGCCCCTATTATATATATCACAGTAATAGTGTACATTGTACAGCACCAGTAATAGGGCCCTTTTATATATATCACAGTAATAGTGTACATTGTACAGCACCAGTAATATGCCCCTATTATATATATCACAGTAATAGTGTACATTGTACAGCACCAGTGACATACCCCTATTATACATATCACAGTAATAGTGTACATTGTACAGCACAAGTGATATGCCCCTATTATATCTATCACAGTAATAGTGTACATTGTACAGCAGCAGTAATATGCCCCTATTATATCTATCACAGTAATAGTGTACATTGTACAGCACCAGTGATATGCCCCTATTATACCTATCACAGTAATAGTGTACATTGTACAGCACCGGTAATATGCCCCTATTATATATATCACAGTAATAGTGTACATTGTACAGCACCAGTAATATGCCCCTATTATATATATCACAGTAATAGTTGTACATTGTACAGCACCAGTAATATGCCCCTATTATATATATCACAGTAATAGTGTACATTGTACAGCACCAGTGATATACCCCTATTATATATATCACAGTAATAGTGTACATTGTACAGCACCAGGATATGCCCCTATTATATATATCACAGTAATAGTGTACATTGTACAGCACCAGTAATATGCCCCTATTATATATATCACAGTAATAGTGTACATTGTACAGCACCAGTAATATGCCCTTATTATACCTATCACAGTAATAGTGTACATTGTACAGCACCAGTAATATGCCCCTATTATATCCTATCACAGTAATAGTGTACATTGTACAGCACCAGTAATATGCCCCTATTATACCTATCACAGTAATAGTGTACATTGTACAGCACCAGTGAATATGCCCCTATTATACCTATCACAGTAATAGTGTACATTGTACAGCACCAGTAATATGCCCCTATTATACCTATCACAGTAATAGTGTACATTGTACAGCACCAGTAATATGCCTCTACTATATATATCACAGTAATAGTGTACATTGTACAGCACCAGTAATATGCCCCTATTATATATATCACAGTAATAGTGTACATTGTACAGCACCAGTAATATGCCCCTATTATACCTATCACAGTAATAGTGTACATTGTACAGCACCAGTAATATGCCCCTATTATATATATCACAGTAATAGTGTACATTGTACAGCACCAGTAATATGCCCCTATTATACCTATCACAGTAATAGTGTACATTGTACAGCACCAGTGATATGCCCCTCATTATATATATCACAGTAATAGTGTACATTGTACAGCACCAGTAATATGCCCCTATTATACCTATCACAATAATAGTGTACATTGTACAGCACCAGTAATATGCCCCTATTATATATATCACAGTAATAGTGTACATTGTACAGCACCAGTAATATGCCCCTATTATACCTATCACAGTAATAGTGTACATTGTACAGCACCAGTAATATGCCCCTTTATATATATCACAGTAATAGTGTACATTGTACAGCACCAGTAATATGCCCCTATTATATATATCACAGTAATAGTGTACATTGTACAGCACCAGTAATATGCCCCTATTATATATATCACAGTAATAGTGTACATTGTACAGCACCAGTAATATGCCCCTATTATACCTATCACAGTAATAGTGTACATTGTACAGCACCAGTAATATGCCCCTATTATACATATATCACAGTAATAGTGTACATTGTACAGCACCAGTAATATGCCCCTATTATACCTATCACAGTAATAGTGTACATTGTACAGCACCAGTAATATGCCCCTATTATACCTATCACAGTAATAGTGTACATTGTACAGCACCAGTAATATGCCCCTATTATACCTATCACAGTAATAGTGTACATTGTACAGCACCAGTAATATGCCCCTATTATATATATCACAGTAATAGTGTACATTGTACAGCACCAGTAATATGCCCCTATTATATATATCACAGTAATAGTGTACATTGTACAGCACCAGTAATATGCCCCTATTATATATATCACAGTAATAGTGTACATTGTACAGCACCAGTAATATGCCCCTATTATACCTATCACAGTAATAGTGTACATTGTACAGCACCAGTAATATGCCCCTATTATATATATCACAGTAATAGTGTACATTGTACAGCACCAGTAATATGCCCCTTTTATACCTATCACAGTAATAGTGTACATTGTACAGCACCAGTAATATGCCCCTATTATACCTATCACAGTAATAGTGTACATTGTACAGCACCAGTAATATGCCCCTATTATATATATCACAGTAATAGTGTACATTGTACAGCACCAGTAATATGCCCCTATTATACCTATCACAGTAATAGTGTACATTGTACAGCATCGGTAATATGCCCCTATTATACCTATCACAGTAATAGTGTACATTGTACAGCACCAGTAATATGCCCCTATTATACCTATCACAGTAATAGTGTACATTGTACAGCACCAGTAATATGCCCCTATTATACCTATCACAGTAATAGTGTACATTGTACAGCACCAGTAATATGCCCCTATTAGTATATATATATCACAGTAATAGTGTACATTGTACAGCACCAGTTATATGCCCCTATTATATATATCACAGTAATAGTGTACATTGTACAGCACCAGTAATATGCCCCTATTATACCTATCACAGTAATAGTGTACATTGTACAGCACCAGTAATATGCCCCTATTATATATATCACAGTAATAGTGTACATTGTACAGCACCAGTAATATGCCCCTATTATATATATCACAGTAATAGTGTACATTGTACAGCACCAGTGATATACCCCTATTATATATATCACAGTAATAGTGTACATTGTACAGCACCAGTAATATGCCCCTATTATATATATCACAGTAATAGTGTACATTGTACAGCACCAGTAATATGCCCCTATTATACCTATCACAGTAATAGTGTACATTGTACAGCACCAGTAATATGCCCCTATTATACCTATCACAGTAATAGTGTACATTGTACAGCACCGGTAATATGCCCCTATTATACCTATCACAGTAATAGTGTACATTGTACAGCACCAGTAATATGCCCCTATTATATATATCACAGTAATAGTGTACATTGTACAGCATCGGTAATATGCCCCTATTATATATATCACAGTAATAGTGTACATTGTACAGCACCAGTGATATGCCCCTATTATATATATCACAGTAATAGTGTACATTGTACAGCACCAGTAATATGCCCCTATTATATATATCACAGTAATAGTGTAGATTGTACAGCACCAGTAATATGCCGCTATTATACATATCACAGTAATAGTGTACATTGTACAGCACCAGTAATATGCCCCAATTATACATATCACAGTAATAGTGTACATTGTACAGCACCAGTAATATGCCCCTATTAGTATATATATCACAGTAATAGTGTACATTGTACAGCACCAGTTATATGCCCCTATTATATATATCACAGTAATAGTGTACATTGTACAGCACCAGTGATATGCCCCTATTAGTATATATATCACAGTAATAGTGTACATTGTACAGCACCAGTTATATGCCCCCTATTATATATATCACAGTAATAGTGTACATTGTACAGCACCAGTAATATGCCCCTATTATATATATCACAGTAATAGTGTACATTGTACAGCACCAGTAATATGCCCCATTAGTATACATATCACAGTAATAGTGTACATTGTACAGCACCATTAATATGCCCCTATTATATATATCACAGTAATAGTGTACATTGTACAGCACCAGTAATATGCCCCTATTATACCTATCACAGTAATAGTGTACATTGTACAGCACCAGTAATATGCCCCTTTTATATATATCACAGTAATAGTGTACATTGTACAGCACCAGTAATATGCCCCTATTATATATATCACAGTAATAGTGTACATTGTACAGCACCAGTGATATGCCCCTATTATATCTATCACAGTAATAGTGTACATTGTACAGCACCAGTAATATGCCCCTATTATATATATCACAGTAATAGTGTACATTGTACAGCACCAGTAATATGCCCCTATTATACCTATCACAGTAATAGTGTACATTGTACAGCACCAGTAATATGCCCCTATTATATATATCACAGTAATAGTGTACATTGTACAGCACCAGTAATATGCCCCTATTATACCTATCACAGTAATAGTGTACATTGTACAGCACCAGTAATATGCCCCTATTATATATATCACAGTAATAGTGTACATTGTACAGCACCAGTAATATGCCCCTATTATACCTATCACAGTAAAAGTGTACATTGTACAGCACCAGTAATATGCCCCTATTATACCTATCACAGTAATAGTGTACATTGTACAGCACCAGTAATATGCCCCTATTATACCTATCACAGTAATAGTGTACATTGTACAGCACCAGTAATATGCCCCTATTATACCTATCACAGTAATAGTGTACATTGTACAGCACCAGTAATATGCCCCTATTATACCTATCACAGTAATAGTGTACATTGTACAGCACCAGTAATATGCCCCTATTATACCTATCACAGTAATAGTGTACATTGTACAGCACCAGTAATATGCCCCTATTATATATATCACAGTAATAGTGTACATTGTACAGCACCAGTAATATGCCCCTATTATACCTATCACAGTAATAGTGTACATTGTACAGCACCAGTAATATGCCCCTATTATACCTATCACAGTAATAGTGTACATTGTACAGCATCGGTAATATGCCCCTATTATACCTATCACAGTAATAGTGTACATTGTACAGCATCGGTAATATGCCCTATTATACCTATCACAGTAATAGTGTACATTGTACAGCACCGGTAATATGCCCCTATTATACCTATCACAGTAATAGTGTACATTGTACAGCACCAGTAATATGCCCCTATTATACCTATCACAGTAATAGTGTACATTGTACAGCACCAGTAATATGCCCCTATTATACCTATCACAGTAATAGTGTACATTGTACAGCACCAGTAATATGCCCCTATTATATATATCACAGTAATAGTGTACATTGTACAGCACCAGTTATATGCCCCTATTATATATATCAAAGTAATACTGTACATTGTACAGCACCAGTAATATGCCCCTATTATACCTATCACAGTAATAGTGTACATTGTACAGCACCAGTAATATGCCCCTATTATATATATCACAGTAATAGTGTACATTGTACAGCACCAGTAATATGCCCCTATTATATATATCACAGTAATAGTGTACATTGTACAGCACCAGTGATATACCCCTATTATATATATCACAGTAATAGTGTACATTGTACAGCACCAGTAATATGCCCCTATTATATATATCACAGTAATAGTGTACATTGTACAGCACCAGTAATATGCCCCTATTATACCTATCACAGTAATAGTGTACATTGTACAGCATCGGTAATATGCCCCTATTATATATATCACAGTAATAGTGTACATTGTACAGCACCAGTAATATGCCCCTATTATATATATCACAGTAATAGTGTACATTGTACAGCACCAGTAATATGCCCCTATTATACATATCACAGTAATAGTGTACATTGTACAGCACCAGTGATATGCCCCTATTATATATATCACAGTAATAGTGTACATTGTACAGCACCAGTAATATGCCCCTATTATATATATCACAGTAATAGTGTAGATTGTACAGCACCAGTAATATGCCCCTATTATACATATCACAGTAATAGTGTACATTGTACAGCACCAGTAATATGCCCCAATTATACATATCACAGTAATAGTGTACATTGTACAGCACCAGTAATTATTGCCCCTATTAGTATATATATCACAGTAATAGTGTACACATTGTACAGCACCAGTTATATGCCCCTATTATATATATATATATATCACAGTAATAGTGTACATTGTACAGCACCAGTTATATGCCCCTATTATATATATCACAGTAATAGTGTACATTGTACAGCACCAGTGATATGCCCCTATTAGTATATATATCACAGTAATAGTGTACATTGTACAGCACCAGTTATATGCCCCTATTATATATATCACAGTAATAGTGTACATTGTACAGCACCAGTAATATGCCCCTATTATATATATCACAGTAATAGTGTACATTGTACAGCACCAGTAATATGCCCCTATTATACCTATCACAGTAATAGTGTACATTGTACAGCACCAGTAATATGCCCCTATTATACCTATCACAGTAATAGTGTACATTGTACAGCACCAGTAATATGCCCCTTTTATATATATCACAGTAATAGTGTACATTGTACAGCACCAGTAATAGGCCCCTTTTATATATATCACAGTAATAGTGTACATTGTACAGCACCAGTAATATGCCCCTATTATATATATCACAGTAATAGTGTACATTGTACAGCACCAGTGACATACCCCTATTATACATATCACAGTAATAGTGTACATTGTACAGCACAAGTGATATGCCCCTATTATATCTATCACAGTAATAGTGTACATTGTACAGCACCAGTAATATGCCCCTATTATATCTATCACAGTAATAGTGTACATTGTACAGCACCAGTGATATGCCCCTATTATACCTATCACAGTAATAGTGTACATTGTACAGCACCGGTAATATGCCCCTATTATATATATCACAGTAATAGTGTACATTGTACAGCACCAGTAATATGCCCCTATTATATATATCACAGTAATAGTGCACATTGTACAGCACCAGTAATATGCCCCTATTATACCTATCACAGTAATAGTGTACATTGTACAGCACCAGTAATATGCCCCTATTATACCTATCACAGTAATAGTGTACATTGTACAGCACCAGTAATATGCCCCTATTATATATATCACAGTAATAGTGTACATTGTACAGCACCAGTAATATGCCCCTATTATACCTATCACAGTAATAGTGTACATTGTACAGCACCAGTAATATGCCCCTATTATATATATCACAGTAATAGTGTACATTGTACAGCACCAGTAATATGCCCCTATTATATATATCACAGTAATAGTGTACATTGTACAGCACCAGTGATATACCCCTATTATATATATCACAGTAATAGTGTACATTGTACAGCACCAGGGATATGCCCCTATTATATATATATCACAGTAATAGTGTACATTGTACAGCACCAGTAATATGCCCCTATTATATATATCACAGTAATAGTGTACATTGTACAGCACCAGTAATATGCCCTTATTATACCTATCACAGTAATAGTGTACATTGTACAGCACCAGTAATATGCCCCTATTATACCTATCACAGTAATAGTGTACATTGTACAGCACCAGTAATATGCCCCTATTATACCTATCACAGTAATAGTGTACATTGTACAGCACCAGTGATATGCCCCTATTATACCTATCACAGTAATAGTGTACATTGTACAGCACCAGTAATATGCCCCTATTATACCTATCACAGTAATAGTGTACATTGTACAGCACCAGTAATATGCCTCTACTATATATATCACAGTAATAGTGTACATTGTACAGCACCAGTAATATGCCCCTATTATATATATCACAGTAATAGTGTACATTGTACAGCACCAGTAATATGCCCCTATTATACCTATCACAGTAATAGTGTACATTGTACAGCACCAGTAATATGCCCCTATTATACCTATCACAGTAATAGTGTACATTGTACAGCACCAGTAATATGCCCCTATTATATATATCACAGTAATAGTGTACATTGTACAGCACCAGTAATATGCCCCTATTATACCTATCACAGTAATAGTGTACATTGTACAGCACCAGTGATATGCCCCCATTATATATATCACAGTAATAGTGTACATTGTACAGCACCAGTAATATGCCCCTATTATACCTATCACAATAATAGTGTACATTGTACAGCACCAGTAATATGCCCCTATTATATATATCACAGTAATAGTGTACATTGTACAGCACCAGTAATATGCCCCTATTATACCTATCACAGTAATAGTGTACATTGTACAGCACCAGTAATATGCCCCTTTTATATATATCACAGTAATAGTGTACATTGTACAGCACCAGTAATATGCCCCTATTATATATATCACAGTAATAGTGTACATTGTACAGCACCAGTAATATGCCCCTATTATATATATCACAGTAATAGTGTACATTGTACAGCACCAGTAATATGCCCCTATTATACCTATCACAGTAATAGTGTACATTGTACAGCACCAGTAATATGCCCCTATTATACATATATCACAGTAATAGTGTACATTGTACAGCACCAGTAATATGCCCCTATTATACCTATCACAGTAATAGTGTACATTGTACAGCACCAGTAATATGCCCCTATTATACCTATCACAGTAATAGTGTACATTGTACAGCACCAGTAATATGCCCCTATTATACCTATCACAGTAATAGTGTACATTGTACAGCACCAGTAATATGCCCCTATTATATATATCACAGTAATAGTGTACATTGTACAGCACCAGTAATATGCCCCTATTATATATATCACAGTAATAGTGTACATTGTACAGCACCAGTAATATGCCCCTATTATATATATCACAGTAATAGTGTACATTGTACAGCACCAGTAATATGCCCCTATTATACCTATCACAGTAATAGTGTACATTGTACAGCACCAGTAATATGCCCCTATTATATATATCACAGTAATAGTGTACATTGTACAGCACCAGTAATATGCCCCTTTTATACCTATCACAGTAATAGTGTACATTGTACAGCACCAGTAATATGCCCCTATTATACCTATCACAGTAATAGTGTACATTGTACAGCACCAGTAATATGCCCCTATTATATATATCACAGTAATAGTGTACATTGTACAGCACCAGTAATATGCCCCTATTATACCTATCACAGTAATAGTGTACATTGTACAGCACCAGTAATAGGCCCCTTTTATACCTATCACAGTAATAGTGTACATTGTACAGCACCAGTAATATGCCCCTATTATACCTATCACAGTAATAGTGTACATTGTACAGCACCAGTAATATGCCCCTATTATATATATCATAGTAATAGTGTACATTGTACAGCACCAGTAATATGCCCCTATTATACCTATCACAGTAATAGTGTACATTGTACAGCACCAGTAATATGCCCCTATTATATATATCACAGTAATAGTGTACATTGTACAGCACCAGTAATATGCCCCTATTATACCTATCACAGTAATAGTGTACATTGTACAGCACCAGTAATATGCCCCTATTATACCTATCACAGTAATAGTGTACATTGTACAGCACCAGTAATATGCCCCTATTATATATATCACAGTAATAGTGTACATTGTACTGCACCGGTAATATGCCCCTATTATACCTATCACAGTAATACTGTACATTGTACAGCACCGGTAATATGCCCCTATTATACCTATCACAGTAATAGTGTACATTGTACAGCACCGGTAATATGCCCCTATTATACCTATCACAGTAATAGTGTACATTGTACAGCACCAGTAATATGCCCCTATTATACCTATCACAGTAATAGTGTACATTGTACAGCACCAGTTATATGCCCCTATTATATATATCACAGTAATAGTGTACATTGTACAGCACCAGTAATATGCCCCTATTATACCTATCACAGTAATAGTGTACATTGTACAGCACCAGTAATATGCCCCTATTATATATATCACAGTAATAGTGTACATTGTACAGCACCAGTAATATGCCCCTATTATACCTATCACAGTAATAGTGTACATTGTACAGCACCAGTAATATGCCCCTATTATATATATCACAGTAATAGTGTACATTGTACAGCACCAGTAATATGCCCATATTATATATATCACAGTAATAGTGTACATTGTACAGCACCAGTGATATACCCCTATTATATATATCACAGTAATAGTGTACATTGTACAGCACCAGTAATATGCCCCTATTATATATATCACAGTAATAGTGTACATTGTACAGCACCAGTAATATGCCCCTATTATACCTATCACAGTAATAGTGTACATTGTACAGCACCAGTAATATGCCCCTATTATACCTATCACAGTAATAGTGTACATTGTACAGCACCGGTAATATGCCCCTATTATACCTATCACAGTAATAGTGTACATTGTACAGCACCAGTAATATGCCCCTATTATACCTATCACAGTAATAGTGTACATTGTACAGCATCGGTAATATGCCCCTATTATATATATCACAGTAATAGTGTACATTGTACAGCACCAGTAATATGCCCCTATTATATATATCACAGTAATAGTGTACATTGTACAGCACCAGTAATATGCCCCTATTATACATATCACAGTAATAGTGTACATTGTAACAGCACCAGTGATATGCCCCCATTATATATATATCACAGTAATAGTGTACATTGTACAGCACCAGTGATATGCCCCTATTATACCTATCACAGTAATAGTGTACATTGTACAGCACCAGTAATATGCCCCTATTATATATATCACAGTAATAGTGTAGATTGTACAGCACCAGTAATATGCCCCTATTATATATATCACAGTAATAGTGTACATTGTACAGCACCAGTAATATGCCCCTATTATACATATCACAGTAATAGTGTACATTGTACAGCACCAGTAATATGCCCCAATTATACATATCACAGTAATAGTGTACATTGTACAGCACCAGTAATATGCCCCTATTAGTATATATATCACAGTAATAGTGTACATTGTACAGCACCAGTTATATGCCCCTATTATATATATATATATCACAGTAATAGTGTACATTGTACAGCACCAGTTATATGCCCCTAGTATATATATCACAGTAATAGTGTACATTGTACAGCACCAGTGATATGCCCCTATTAGTATATATATCACAGTAATAGTGTACATTGTACAGCACCAGTTATATGCCCCTATTATATATATCACAGTAATAGTGTACATTGTACAGCACCAGTAATATGCCCCTATTATATATATCACAGTAATAGTGTACATTGTACAGCACCAGTAATATGCCCCTATTATACCTATCACAGTAATAGTGTACATTGTACAGCACCAGTAATATGCCCCTATTATACCTATCACAGTAATAGTGTACATTGTACAGCACCAGTAATATGCCCCTATTATACCTATCACAGTAATAGTGTACATTGTACAGCACCAGTAATATGCCCCTATTATATATATCACAGTAATAGTGTACATTGTACAGCACCAGTAATAGGCCCCTTTTATATATATCACAGTAATAGTGTACATTGTACAGCACCAGTAATATGCCCCTATTATATATATCACAGTAATAGTGTACATTGTACAGCACCAGTGACATACCCCTATTATACATATCACAGTAATAGTGTACATTGTACAGCACAAGTGATATGCCCCTATTATATCTATCACAGTAATAGTGTACATTGTACAGCAGCAGTAATATGCCCCTATTATATCTATCACAGTAATAGTGTACATTGTACAGCACCAGTGATATGCCCCTATTATACCTATCACAGTAATAGTGTACATTGTACAGCACCGGTAATATGCCCCTATTATATATATCACAGTAATAGTGTACATTGTACAGCACCAGTAATATGCCCCTATTATATATATCACAGTAATAGTGTACATTGTACAGCACCAGTAATATGCCCCTATTATATATATCACAGTAATAGTGTACATTGTACAGCACCAGTAATATGCCCCTATTATATATATCACAGTAATAGTGTACATTGTACAGCACCAGTAATATGCCCCTATTATACCTATCACAGTAATAGTGTACATTGTACAGCACCAGTAATATGCCCCTATTATACATATATCACAGTAATAGTGTACATTGTACAGCACCAGTAATATGCCCCTATTATACCTATCACAGTAATAGTGTACATTGTACAGCACCAGTAATATGCCCCTATTATACCTATCACAGTAATAGTGTACATTGTACAGCACCAGTAATATGCCCCTATTATACCTATCACAGTAATAGTGTACATTGTACAGCACCAGTAATATGCCCCTATTATATATATCACAGTAATAGTGTACATTGTACAGCACCAGTAATATGCCCCTATTATATATATCACAGTAATAGTGTACATTGTACAGCACCAGTAATATGCCCCTATTATATATATCACAGTAATAGTGTACATTGTACAGCACCAGTAATATGCCCCTATTATACCTATCACAGTAATAGTGTACATTGTACAGCACCAGTAATATGCCCCTATTATATATATCACAGTAATAGTGTACATTGTACAGCACCAGTAATATGCCCCTTTTATACCTATCACAGTAATAGTGTACATTGTACAGCACCAGTAATATGCCCCTATTATACCTATCACAGTAATAGTGTACATTGTACAGCACCAGTAATATGCCCCTATTATATATATCACAGTAATAGTGTACATTGTACAGCACCAGTAATATGCCCCTATAATACCTATCACAGTAATAGTGTACATTGTACAGCACCAGTAATATGCCCCTTTTATACCTATCACAGTAATAGTGTACATTGTACAGCACCAGTAATAGGCCCCTATTATACCTATCACAGTAATAGTGTACATTGTACAGCACCAGTAATATGCCCCTATTATATATATCACAGTAATAGTGTACATTGTACAGCACCAGTAATATGCCCCTATTATACCTATCACAGTAATAGTGTACATTGTACAGCACCAGTAATATGCCCCTATTATATATATCACAGTAATAGTGTACATTGTACAGCACCAGTAATATGCCCCTATTATACCTATCACAGTAATAGTGTACATTGTACAGCACCAGTAATATGCCTCTACTATATATATCACAGTAATAGTGTACATTGTACAGCACCAGTAATATGCCCCTATTATACCTATCACAGTAATAGTGTACATTGTACTGCACCAGTAATATGCCCCTATTATACCTATCACAGTAATAGTGTACATTGTACAGCACCGGTAATATGCCCCTATTATACCTATCACAGTAATAGTGTACATTGTACAGCACCAGTAATATGCCCCTATTATATATATCACAGTAATAGTGTACATTGTACAGCACCAGTAATATGCCCCTATTATACCTATCACAGTAATAGTGTACATTGTACTGCACCAGTAATATGCCCCTATTATACCTATCACAGTAATAGTGTACATTGTACAGCACCGGTAATATGCCCCTATTATACCTATCACAGTAATAGTGTACATTGTACAGCACCGGTAATATGCCCCTATTATACCTATCACAGTAATAGTGTACATTGTACAGCACCAGTAATATGCCCCTATTATACCTATCACAGTAATAGTGTACATTGTACAGCACCAGTTATATGCCCCTATTATACCTATCACAGTAATAGTGTACATTGTACAGCACCAGTAATATGCCCCTATTATACCTATCACAGTAATAGTGTACATTGTACAGCACCAGTAATATGCCCCTATTATATATATCACAGTAATAGTGTACATTGTACAGCACCAGTAATATGCCCCTATTATATATATCACAGTAATAGTGTACATTGTACAGCACCAGTGATATACCCCTATTATATATATCACAGTAATAGTGTACATTGTACAGCACCAGGGATATGCCCCTATTATATATATATCACAGTAATAGTGTACATTGTACAGCACCAGTAATATGCCCCTATTATATATATCACAGTAATAGTGTACATTGTACAGCACCAGTAATATGCCCCTATTATACCTATCACAGTAATAGTGTACATTGTACAGCACCGGTAATATGCCCCTATTATACCTATCACAGTAATAGTGTACATTGTACAGCACCAGTAATATGCCCCTATTATATATATCACAGTAATAGTGTACATTGTACAGCACCAGTAATATGCCCCTATTATACCTATCACAGTAATAGTGTACATTGTACAGCATCGGTAATATGCCCCTATTATACATATCACAGTAATAGTGTACATTGTACAGCACCAGTAATATGCCCCTATTATACATATCACAGTAATAGTGTACATTGTACAGCACCAGTAATATGCCCCTATTATATATATCACAGTAATAGTGTACATTGTACAGCACCAGTAATATGCCCCTATTATACCTATCACAGTAATAGTGTACATTGTACAGCACCAGTAATATGCCCCTATTATACCTATCACAGTAATAGTGTACATTGTACAGCACCAGTAATATGCCCCTATTATACCTATCACAGTAATAGTGTACATTGTACAGTACCAGTAATATGCCCCTATTATATATATCACAGTAATAGTGTACATTGTACAGCACCAGTAATATGCCCCTATTATACATATCACAGTAATAGTGTACATTGTACAGCACCAGTAATATGCCCCTATTATATATATCACAGTAATAGTGTACATTGTACAGCACCAGTAATATGCCCCTATTATACCTATCACAGTAATAGTGTACAATGTACAGCACCAGTAATATGCCCCTATTATACCTATCACAGTAATAGTGTACATTGTACAGCACCAGTAATATGCCCCTATTATACCTATCACAGTAATAGTGTACATTGTACAGCACCAGTAATATGCAATATGCCCCTATTATACCTATCACAGTAATAGTGTACATTGTACAGCACCAGTAATATGCCCCTATTATATATATCACAGTAATAGTGTACATTGTACAGCACCAGTAATATGCCCCTATTATACATATATCACAGTAATAGTGTACATTGTACAGCATCGGTAATATGCCCCTATTATATATATCACAGTAATAGTGTACATTGTACAGCATCGGTAATATGCCCCTATTATATATATCACAGTAATAGTGTACATTGTACAGCACCAGTGATATGCCCCTATTAGTATATATATATCACAGTAATAGTGTACATTGTACAGCACCAGTAATATGCCCCTATTATATATATATCACAGTAATAGTGTACATTGTACAGCACCAGTAATATGCCCCTATTATACATATCACAGTAATAGTGTACATTGTACAGCACCAGTAATATGCCCCTATTATACATATCACAGTAATAGTGTACATTGTACAGCACCAGTAATATGCCCCTATTATACATATCACAGTAATAGTGTACATTGTACAGCACCAGTAATATGCCCCTATTAGTATATATATCACAGTAATAGTGTACATTGTACAGCACCAGTAATATGCCCCTATTATATATATATATATATATATATCACAGTAATAGTGTACATTGTACAGCACCAGTGATATGCCCCTATTATACCTATCACAGTAATAGTGTACATTGTACAGCACCAGTAATATGCCCCTATTATACCTATCACAGTAATAGTGTACATTGTACAGCACCAGTAATATGCCCCTATTATATATATCACAGTAATAGTGTACATTGTACAGCACCAGTAATATGCCCCTATTATATATATATATATATATATCACAGTAATAGTGTACATTGTACAGCACCAGTGATATGCCCCTATTATACCTATCACAGTAATAGTGTACATTGTACAGCACCAGTAATATGCCCCTATTATACCTATCACAGTAATAGTGTACATTGTACAGCACCAGTAATATGCCCCTATTATATATATCACAGTAATAGTGTACATTGTACAGCACCAGTAATATGCCCCTATTATACCTATCACAGTAATAGTGTACATTGTACAGCACCAGTAATATGCCCCTATTATACCTATCACAGTAATAGTGTACATTGTACAGCACCAGTAATATGCCCCTATTATACATATCACAGTAATAGTGTACATTGTACAGCACCAGTAATATGCCCCTATTATACCTATCACAGTAATAGTGTACATTGTACAGCACCAGTAATATGCCCCTATTATACTATATCACAGTAATAGTGTACATTGTACAGCACCAGTAATATGCCCCTATTATATATATCACAGTAATAGTGTACATTGTACAGCACCAGTAATATGCCCCTATTATATATATCACAGTAATAGTGTACATTGTACAGCACCAGTAATATGCCCCTATTATACCTATCACAGTAATAGTGTACATTGTACAGCACCAGTAATATGCCCCTATTATATATATCACAGTAATAGTGTACATTGTACAGCA